>PVLD010024359.1:0-25618 GCA_004027595.1 Dinomys branickii
ACTCCCTACCTAGTGACCTGGGTGAGGTGTGTAAGACCGCTCCCCCGCCCTCCCAGGGTTCCCTGCAGGTATAGGGATGGATCTCCTCCCCCACTCGGTGATCTGGTCGCGAGCGCCGATATCTCACCAGTTTTTGGAGTCCCTGCAGGCATGAAGGTTCCAAGGTGCCAGTCTATCCTTTGGGGCTTTCTGCGCGGCCTGCCCGATACGCGCGAAACGTGGGATTGCCAGGCGTCTCCGCCGCTAACAAGCCGATCTCTGTCGGGAGTCACCGGAGAGCTGCGCTCTGTATACAGATTTTTTAATGGAGCAAAGTAATATGGTGGAATGAAAGAATGGCAACTATACAAATGGGAAGATATTTGATTTCACCAATAAATAAGGAAATGCAACTATAAACCCATAACGCATCATTTCGTACTTATAAAAGTGTCATGTCAAGTTTGAGGGTTTGGCAAACTCTCATCTCCTGCTGGTAGAAATACAAATATGCTTAACCATTTTGGACTTCGCTTGCATAAAAGCGATCTGATTTTGGTAGTAGTGATCAATTTAACTTTGGCAAGTTAAACCGAAAGTCCTCAAGTCCTATATATGGAAATCTTACCTCCGGGAGTGTACCTTACAGATATTTCTGTCACCTTCTGTCACTAGATATAAACAGGTAAATACAAAAGTGAAGAAAATTAAATGCCTATTTGTAAGAAGTTCTACAATGCTGGTGTGTAGCTGGGTGACTACAGACAGATTACAGTAGTGCTCTGCAAAGATCAACAGGCCAGAGGCAAGGACTTCCAGTGTTTTCACCAGGAAGAATTGATAAATATTTAAAGAAATATGCTCTATTAGCTTTAAATTTTAAACAAGGACTGCATATATTAAAACATCCAGTGGTACTCCATGTGAATGTACAAATTTACATTTTAATATCTCAGTTAAATTTAACAATTTAAAATATTTTACAAGTCAGAAGAAAAAGGATCAGTTAAATGAATAACAAGACGATGCACCGTTGGGAGCATGAGGAGCAGAAGGGTCCGTGGTGCAGAGGCCACTGGCCCATGTCTGATGGCGGCACAGGACCAGGTTTCCATCTCTTGGTTCTTTCTGAACTGAAAGATGGATTGGAAGCTGCAATAAGTTGGAGCAAGAAAGAGGAATTTGGATTCGAGAAAGAGGAAAATGTAGCATAGTCTTCCAAGAAGGACAGAGAGGAATCGCACCAGGGAAATCCAGTGTTCAGAATCTGAATCACATCACTACTGCTTTGTTTCGGGTCCGATTGTTTTTCAGTGATACAAGTGAAGTTTATCTATTACCACAAGTCTGTGCTAGTAGAATAGAATGCTTTCAAGCTGCTGCGGGCTTTTAGCAGAGTAAGAAAAAGGCAGGGGTTAAGGAGTGCTATGGGTTCGATCTAAAATGAACCCCAACAGCCTGTGTCTTCAAGCGAGTGCATCAGGGAGTGCTATTCTCATCAGAGGGCTGGGCCGCTGTCCAGTACACTGCTGCCTGCTGTAGGGGGTGGGGTCTGGTGGAGAAGCTGGGCCTGCTGAAAGAGTGGGGCTTGCATGGAATATTCCTGTCCCCAGCCCTTCCTCTCTGCTTCCTGCCAGATTCACTCTGCTACACCCTTCTGCGGTGAGACTCCTGCCCTGGAGCCAGCTGAAGTGGACGCGTTCTACCTCTCCCGGGTGTCAGGTATGCGATCTCAGGTGTGGTGTCAGGTTTGCAACAGCGATGAGGGAGCTGACCTCTATAGGAGGCCAAACCTACCGCCTTAAAGATGATCATGGAGAGCTGGGACTGAACTCAGCACCACTGCAGCTCCATTCAGAGCAGACTTCCAGCGCTGAGTTGCTAAGGGGACTAGACCTATAGGGCCATTTTAGGTTTAAATTAAGGAAGTTGGTAAATATGTTTTGATAGTCCATATCTGCTTCAAAGGAATTCTTCCTTCAGGAAAATTTTCACATACCAAACAATAATCATGATAACCTGATGAAAGACCTCATAAGTTATAGCCAATGAAGTGTGGAAATTTGAAATTAGATTGCAGTTAATTCTTCAAAATCCAAGTTGTTGAACAGGTCCTGTTATAAGAAAAAATTCAATATAGAAATCTCTGGAGTGTCATGTTGGGATAGTCATGTTCTCAACAGCAAGCTTTTGAGAGAGGTGTAAATAACAATATTTCACATAGTGGTTTATAAAAGTATATATGGTACGGTATAGTTGCTGAGATAAAAGTTATTATATTCCTTAGAAAGAATTTTTAGAGTAGCATGAATTTTTAACTACATAAATCTCATTTTATTTACCTAATATACCCTTCTATAGTAAAAGTTCAAGATGGCATCACTCAACGAGAATGATAGGCATGTAGCAGAGTGATACTGTCGTCATTTAGTTTCCAATGGTGCTTTAAAAACATGGTCTATACTCTTATATAAGCTTGAAGAAATGACCTGAAACAGACACTTTGTGTTTCATATTTGGCATCAATTTCTTTTCTAAATTATTAAACACTCAGTTCCAAATGTCTCAGTGTAATCAACTCAAGTGATTTGGAAAAAATGTGAATTCGTTTCCACAGGCCTTGTTTGGAATGATAACGCTGAGATAAAAATATCAATTGAAAGCATTCAACCACAATAATTTTACTTAATAGCATCTTTCAGGCAAGGCAATATGAATCTGTGTCACAGTTATCTTTGAGGCTAATTTGATCATTTTCACAAAATTACCCTATTCTTAAAGGTGATTTATCTTGGAGAAGCTTAGGTAGCAGGATACTGGGCTCCCTGCTCACTGGATTGACTTATATACAAAGAGTGTATGTAATTCAGGCTGGAGAAGCACCTTCTATAAAAATATAAGACCGTCTTTGCACTTAGTTTATTTTTGAAAACTTGCAGACTAGTGACACAGCAGTTAGTCTGATGACTACGCAGGGTTTAGATTTTCTGTGTCTCACACAAGCACTATTTTCATAGAGAAATTGCCGGAGACCAGTTATCTGTGAAAGGTAACCCTGCTTAAGATGGGTCACAGGTGAGACATTCAGGTTCCCAGCCCGTCTGGAGTCTTGGTGACTGTAGGCCTTGGCCCTAAGTGAACGTTCCAAATCATGAAGTATACTGAGCTCCATAATGGTTGTGGGCGTTAGCCTGTGGAACTTGCCGCTGCTCTCTGCAAAGCACATCCTCAGGATTTCTATCCTCATGGGTAGCCTGGATCAAGTCAGAAGCAGCAAGCTTCTCCTATGAGGGACCAGAAGAAGCGCGAGCTTCTGGCTCTACAGGCTGACCTTTCCATGAAGGCACCACTCCCGTTTCATCCTCTGCGGAGATTTCATCCAAACCTCAGGCAAGCTATGAACATGAAAGTGATGCTTTCTGTTTCTTCTATTAAATTTTCCCTCTGTGCTACTGGTGTTAACTTCGAGCACTTTATGTATTGGACTAACATGTTTCTTAAATTATCTGTAAGAAAGTAACCTGGTAGCACATTCTAAACTCTGTTTTCCTACTTCAACTTGGCCTCACGATTATCAAACTTAAAGAAGGGGAGCCTGACTCTGAAAGACGGCAGTTACTCCTCCATGGAGTGCTGCTGGGCTGAGGACCCCTTGCTCAGGATCCAGTGGAATCGCCCCCCTTTAGAAGCCTGACTGGGTTTGCTCAGCTCCACCCCACAGGGCCAGGCCCAGCCTCGCACCCACAGGCTCCACGTGGCCTCTGTGGGCCCTCAGCACAGTGCAGGCTCTCCCCAGTCTCAGTGCCTTTCTCTCAGCTCTCTGCCTGTGGAGAATGGAGGCGAGCCTTAGGCTGTGTGCCGACAAAAGTGTACCTGAACCTTGAGGACAACAAAATAAATGCTGAAATAATTACATCACTTTATATATTTTAATTTTATCTAGTTAATTAAATAATTAACAAAACATCAGTATCAATTTTTATTTTTTTTCCAAACTAGTGTGAGTTAGATTTTCCGTGAGGACTCCTATAAATCTGCATAATTTTTAAGGCCTGGTTCTTATCTAAATGGAAATATGATGACTATTCTGTCCAATAAGTATGCAAAAATATGCGTTCTGCTCTAACTGAGGAAATCCAGAAGCATGCTTTTGTGACAAGCACGCACTGAGTGAGAAATACAAGCACGGGTTCTCCAGTGTTCACAGGGGCTGCCTTACTTTTTTAAGGTGGTCTGACTAGGTGGTGTAGTACAGCCAGTTGCCTGAGGTACATGCAATTGCCCTGTATGGTGTGAGAATCTTCTGGTGCCAGGACACAGGACAATGACCTTGTGCTGGATGAAAGAAGAGTCCTGTGCTGCTTGTGTCTCCTAAGTCCTTTGCTGCTGTGCCACACACAGGGTCAGGCCTGGGCAGCCTCGAGCTGTAGGGGCCACTCTGCAGCTGGGCCATGTGGATGGGTCTGTGGTGGCCCGAGAGCCTATAAACCTCCATGGGCAGGGTTTGGCGAGTGGACCTAATCAGTAGTTCAGGAGGAAGAGCTGACTGAGAGGCAGCTCAAGGTTTCAGAGCTGGGTGAAGACCCAGAACAAAACACTGCTCCCTGTGACCCTGGATGTCTCCATATCAGTGTTGAGGTCCATTATTTGCCAACATTTAAGTTGCTCAGACAACAAAGCCCTCCAGAGAGTAGGGCATGTAATATTTTATTACGACAGCACAGGCATCGAGAGCTAGTAGAAGTAAAGGAGTCCTCACAGGGCGAGCCATAGCCGGTCTCCCATCTGCAGGGTCCAGAAAACACAGCTGAGCTTTCTAGCACCTGCGTCAGCATCGTCCTGGCTTCAGAGGGTGGTCAAGCATCCGTGCTGGAGGGGGAGGGATGGCACGCTCCGGGGGTCCCAGGAAGCACGGGAGAGCACGGGAAAGCAGGGCTGCAGGCAGGCGGGCTTGCAGAGGCGAGTCCAGGCTGGGCATGGAGTGGGGCAGAGGGCAAAGCCTGTGGAGAGCAACGAGCCCGGTACGTCTCGGAAGAGCACGCATAGTAGAACTTACACACAGCCTCCCTTGGGCTTGTGTGCGCACTGCTGCCGAGGGCAGGGCCGGAGGGAGAGAATGAGCTCGGGATGCACAGGAGTCCCTCACATGCAGGGACGCGCACGGCCCACACCCAGTGCAGGGCACCGGCACGAAACCCAACCCAGCACCAGCTCCCAGGCAGGGACGCATCCCCCATGGGCCTTCCCCGGAACCGCTGTCCTCCCCTGAACTGCGCTCAGTACCGGGGTCCTCTCTGTGGCTTCCAGAGAGGAGATGCTGAGTCAAGCACAGACTCGAAGGCAGAGGCTGCCTGACAGAGGCTGGCGGATCCTCGCAGCCAGCTGTTCCCAGGTGTGCTGACGAGGTTGCTGCTGCTGGCAGCCTTTGAGCGAAATGGCCTGGCTCTGGTTCATGCAGTTAACAGGAGCTAAGGCGCTTGTCAGTTAAGATAGCTGTGGCTGGGTCGCAGCATCTGCGTAGGCTTCCGGCGGGCCTCTGCTTAGCTAATTCTAACTGCTGGCCCCTGGACCAGGCTGGGCTAGGGCTGGCCACTCTGAAGCATAGCTCCGTGGCCTTGCAGGAAAGAGCAGCAGTGGGTCACAGAAACTGGCAAGCTCTCCTCCCACTCTCCCTCTCCTCAAGGGATCGGGCCACAAAACCTGCCTGATCTTTCTCTTTAAATCATTCACAAACCTCAGTTCTGTACCAGAAAGAAATGTTTCAACCTCTGAGGATGCAGAAGTGCATTCCAGCATGCCTTGCTGGACCTTTCTGTCGACCAGCACATCTCCCTGCCCTTCACGTCTAACCACTGTCTCCAGGGCCTCCTGCGACTCAGCACCAAGGGTCCAGAGCTTGGTTTCCTTTGTGAAGTCTTCATGTCACAGAAAACGTATTTTCACACAGGGTGCACTTTCATTTTGTAATTGCGTTCCGTCACAGGATACCAGCCGTGAACGTAGCACTGGGAGGGGAAGGGTGGACTGTCCGCCCCTTACACCTCGGCTCCTGGCTTGCTCCATGAAGAGCCGGTGGGGGAAACTTCCAGGCTGCATGAGGCTGAGCATTTGCTGCGCTGGTTGAAAGATGGCTTACTGCAGTGTTTCAGCCTGTGAATGGGAAACCCGCTGCTCCTCCAGCTGACAGCCCGTGGGCGCCTGCGAGGGCTGCGCGGCCTGCTGCACAAGGCTTTGCTGCCTGCTGCTTTATCTCCGGCACGAGTTCCCATTAAGAGGCTCTTGTCTGGTTTTGTCCTCGTGGGATAGTGTTGACTTCATTTTCATCTCAGACATGGTTTTCATTTGCTAAATGGGGCTTTCCATCTCCTTCCTTGGTAGTCTACACTGCTTGGGGATTAGTCTTGGAGCAATAATTTTAATTTCCTGGAGGGATGAGAAAGACAGACCAAACTAATCATCAGATTTTATAAACCAACACTGGGAAAGTGTTTGGGTGGCAGAGGCGTAGGTTCAGCTGGGCCCCAAACCAGATGGGCCGGGGCCTGGCCCCTGTGACAACCTGTGGCTAATGGATCCTGGGACATTATGCATTTTCCATATGGCTCTTGGCTTTTATGGGCTGGGGGCAAGATCGAACCCTATAAAGGAAGGAAGAGACATTACCAAAGGGAGTCATAAATAAGGGGTTCCGGGTATGTGGAGGTGAAACCTATCCACTTTTACGTACTGGAATGGGCATGGGAATGGGAAGTTTTTATGAAGTTTGTGTCAGAAATGAAATGATGGACAAGCCTCGTATTAACAGAGATTAAGCTCTGAAGCAAGCAGAGGCCCAGCTAGGAGCCTGTCATTTTGCAGCTAAAATAGGATTTCTTTGAGAAGTCCTTTAGGGCTGTCAATGAAGGTGTCTACTGAGGCCAGCAGCATAGATAAAGGTTCAGCAGATGCCTTTCCCCAGAGCAAGGCACTGTGTGCTCTGAGAGGGTGACGAGGGTGTGCCTGGTTACTGTGTGTGTGTTTGCTACTCTGAAGGGAGAAGGCACGGCCTTGGTGAAGGATTGCGTTCTGACCCTCACAGACAGAGAAAAGCATGAAGCCAGGACTCCAGAGAGGCACAATATTACAGAATATTTTACCTGAAATGGGCAGCTCTCAACCACAGCAGTGAACCTATAGAATTGCTTGGATGCGGCTGTTACTTGCCGGATATGGAGGATTTGGTGACGAGTGGAGGTCTGGTCCATTGATACTGTGATGTGGGCTCTGACCTTATCCAGGACCTCGTGAGGAAGCACAGAGAGTGCACACGTCAGGGATCAGCCCCTTTTACGGGGAAGGCCAGCCACTCAGACTGCGACGGTCCTTTGCCGTTCACTCAGCTGGTCCCGCATCATCCTCGGGAGTCAAAGCTGGTGTCTAGCACCAAGATGTCTGGCATCCAGCTGAGGACTCACAGAAAATTTCTCTCCCGCAGCTGTGGTGTTCCAGACGGCAGAGGTTCAGTCCCACCCTGCATCAAGCTAGAGTGGTCTGCAGCGGTGCCAGGGGGCACCCATCCCCTAGTACCAGTCCTCATGGGCAGCCAGGCCCAGGTCCTTCAGGTCTGTTCTCAAGGCCCCCCTACATGGCCAGCAGTCAGCACTGTGCAGGAAAGAGCTGAGAGAGGCATTTTTTTATACTGGAATCCAGTGGTTCAAATCTCTCTGAGGCATGGGTAAAGGAGTCTTCAAAAGAACTAACAGGATTGTGGACTTATTTTAATTTAGACAGACTCTAGAACAGTATTTGGAAGAAGGTCCATCTCAGGTAGGCTGGTTTGTAAGAAACAGCATCTGTGAGATTAAGTGAAATTTGTAACTAAAGAATACGTTACCATTTGCACCCCCCTCCAAAACTGGACTAGCATGCCCTTGAGGAGAGCATCCAGTGAGTCTGCTCAGAAGAGGGTGCCCCACCTGTGTGTCTGGCCAAGTAGGGTATGGGTGAGATCTTGCCTGTGAGGTGTTGCCTGCGCAAGGCATGAGCTGCCATGGTGTACCACAGGTAAGGGAGCGAAGGTCCACTGTGCTCCTTCAGAGCTCAGGCGGGCTGCCCCTGCAGAGCCTTTGGGGTGGACCCTAAACACAACGCAGTGGCTGCATCTCTACCAGCAGCATGTTTGTCAGTTGCTGGTTGTACCCTGGACAGTTTCACCGACATTGTCAGCGCCCCTTCTTGCATAGCCTGCAGGAATCCCTTTGCAGAGTCATCTGCTTCCAGATGGAGGAGTAGGTGAAACTGCCAACGCAAAGACTAGTCAAGTCTTCTTAATAAGCTTTGATTCTCGAAGGCCCCGCTTTAGCAGACTTTGTGACCTATCAACTTTTAATTTTTAACTAGACATCTACTTATGGTATGGGCCTCACTCTTCGTGACAATTTGTAAAGATTTCATTTAGCCTTAATTTGTGAGCCGTGGTGTCTGAGGGTTAATGCTCACCATGGACACTTCGGAACACCCCTCACTACAACTGCGGGAGATCCAGGTGAAGCTACAGTTCCTAGGAGCCATAGCTACACCCTGCACCTCCTTGGAAACGTGTTCAGCTTCACTAGCTAGCCCCTTGTGTTTAACAATATCCACCTGCCCCGTCATGGGCCTTATTGGAAGAGACTTAGAGTGAGAAAGCTGACAGAGAGGTTGTGGGAGAAGTGTAAAAGCAGAGACCCAGGTGGTGGCTCTTAAAATGTAGACAAATGGTGCCTGCTTCGGTAGAAGGGGAACACACTGATGCCTCGTTTAGGAGCCTGGATCTGTAGGCACCAGCAGGTACTTATTAACCAGGAGAAGGACAGGTGCTGGAAAATGATAATTTAGCCCACAGCCTGGCGGTGAGTTTATGGGTGCCACAGACACCCAGGTGGGAACTTCAAGCCACCACCTAAAGTTCAGAGTGTAGCTCCCCACTGGACTTCAGCATTGGGTGGGCAAGGCTGCGAAACAACAAGCAGAACTATGGGTCAGCCACACAAAGATGGTGAGCAGCAGGAGACTGCAGAGTGTCTTTCAGGAAAGAAAAATATGAAGCAGAAAGACAAATAAATAGATTAGAGACAGAGGATGATGGGCATCCAACACTGTGCATGAGTGAGGAGGCCTCTGTGTGAGGGAGCTACAGCTGAAGAGGGGGCCCCGGCCTCAGCTGTGAGAGAGAAATGAGACATCAACACTGCACCTGTGAGTGATCTTGGCTTGGCATGTCTTTCAAATGCCCTAAAAAAGAACGGAATTCGCAGAATTTCCTTCTGATGTCAGAGATCCTAGAATGCATACTGGTCTCAGGCAGAGCAATTTATATCTGTTTGTTTAACAATAGCAACCCAGAAGTTTTGACAGCAGATAACATTGGAACAGAGGGGTTTGCCTGGAGAAGTAGGCAGCCGTGCACAGCTGAGTTTTCCTGAGAGGATGTGTGGGGGCAGGAATGTGGGGCCCAGGGGCGCACCATCCATGAGGTGCTCCTCATGGGGCAGAGAGGGGAATTCTCACCGCAGAGAGAAGAGGAGAGAGCAGTGTTGGGATGGGCTCGGGTCAGGAATAGGCCTTGGCAATCACCCTCAGTTGCTCTGGTCCCCTGAGGTCTCTGTGTGATGACAAATAATTGACTTCAAATAATGATTTCACCCAGAGTTTGTACTCGAAAACTTATCTTTTGGATTTCACAGTGATTTCAATACATCGTGTGACAGTTCCCCTGGGAAATTTCTTGGAGTTCTTTGGAAAACGGTATTCATTTATTTATTTACTTTTGTCTACTTTGTACTTTTATACCATTTCTGGGTTGTGAGGAACCATAAAGAAGACTGTTTAACCATGTAGAAATGTTTAGAAAGGCACTGGTATAAAACATGGGAAGATACATAGGTGTTTCAGAGTAATGCACCACAGCTACATGTGTGTTTAATATATTATGATATCAGTAATACACATTCGATGGGGAAAGAATAACGCTGCTCTTAGCATGAATGCATGCCGACTTGTACATGTGTACATACCTGCACATGTATGTGACAAGTGTGCACATACCCCCATGCACGTGAAACCATACCGGTGCCCTTTCCAGAAAACTAGTTACCATCTTTCAACACCTATACATTTTAGGTTAGTTACTGTGTTTCGATGATCATGTCTTCCATTAAGAATAATCCATAGGAAAAGAAATGTACAATGAGAGCTCAGGTTTTCTGAAACACTAAAAATCTTTTCAATCCAGTTATTTGTAAGATCAAAAGGAGCTGGGACTCTAGCAAGACGTCACAGGCCCTCACATTGCCTGCGAGGGTGTCTGGTGTCTCTGCCACTGGCCTGGACTTTGCTCCCAGACACACTCACAGAATTTTGATCTGGCTTGACGTCTAGACAGTCACAATCACCACGGAGACTCAAGATTGAAAACTGACTTGCATGTATATTTAAATTAATTTCTTCCCACTGCTGTTTCTGGTTTTGGCTCTGCTTGCCGTGGAGGTAGCTGTAACACCAAATACTTTGAATTGGACCAAAATGTTCTTATTTGTGAGAACTTTACTAATGTCTTGGTTACTTTTCTCTCATTGCTGTGACAAAATACCCAACACCCAAAATTAAAGAAGGAAAGGTTTATTTAGCTTACAGTTTGTGGAGGTTTCAGTCCATACTTGGTTGGTTCTGAGGCAGAGTGGCACATGGCAGAGGGCAAACGTTCATGGCAGCAGAGCACAGCAAAAACAACCGAGCAAAAGGGAGGAATGGCTGCAGACAGCCTCTTCTCTTCCCTTATATTGTAAACAGCCTACCCCCACCCAGGGGACATGTAGCTCTCACACAGCCTCCGTGCCCTCTTCCACATGCTCAGGATGTGTACAAAGTAAGCACCCTGGCTTCCTGCTGAGTCACTCAGCCAAACCTCTGGACTCCCCAAGTTGACACAATGTATCAACCATAACATTCAACCCCTTGTCAACTTGGCAACCGGACACATTTCCTTAAACCCAGTTTCCAGATACAAAGACACCACCCCTGTACAAATGAAAATTAAACACTTCTAACATTTAAAGGCACAAAATAAACATCACCATTCCAAAAGGCACCAACAGGGGAATACAGAGCATTGGGACCAAAGCAAGTCCAAAATCCAGCAGGGCTAACATTGTGTCCTGTAATTCCATATCCAGCATCTGAAGAAACTTGTTTTACATTGTGAGCTCCAAAGGGCTTGCATGAGTCCACCCCTATGGCACTTCTGGTGGTTACAGCCTCCACGGCTTCTCTCTTAGGCCTGCCTTTCTCTCTCCTTGCAGCTTTCCTTAGATGATCCACGGTCCTGGCTTTTCTAAACTTTTGAGGTCTCAAGGGCACCTTTTGCTTCACACTCACAGCTTCACACATTGTCCTCTCAGGGGCACACTGCCTGGCCTCCCAGGCCTTCTGAAATCTGGGTGGAAGCCTCTTTAACCTCAGAACTCTTGCATTTTCCTTGTACCTAAAGCCAGGGCCACGTGGATGATGCCAAGGTCTGCTGCCACCTGGAGCAGCAGCCAGACTTTCCTCTTTCTTAGCCATAGGGGTCAAGTGCCTGGATCACTAGACACACTGAATCCAATTCTGAGGAACAGATTCTCTACGCAGCCTCCATTCTGGAACCTGGTGTGGCTGCCGCCTCCATTCTGGAAAATGGTGCTCTTTGGCTTCCTTCTCGGCAATAGAGATCCCCTCAGTCTTATCTTTTCAGTCCTCAGCTTTACTGGACCTTCCTTTCTGGCCAAAGTCACAACATTTTAAATCATCCTGCTGTGCTCTTTGCTCTTGATTGTCAATATAAATCTGGCTAAAAGCCCCCAACAATAGCCATGTCACTGCCCCAACATTCGACTACCTTGAAATTTCTTTTGCCAGATTAATCAGTTTGCTGCCACCCTTAGTCTCAGTCTTAGGCAAAGTCTCTGGACACTAGCAAAATGCAGACAAACTTTCTGCCAAGCCATAACATACATCATCTGGAGTCCCACAACCAATGCAGCCCTTCTTCCCAACAGAAACGTCCTGAACCTAGTCTTTAAAGGCAGGATTTCTATAAGCTTTCTGGTCTTCCAAGCTCTGACCTGACATCTCCAAACCTTTCCAAACTCTTTCCACAAGCAATTTCCAAATGTTCTTGAACCACGTGGTCAGGTATTATCACAGCAACAACCCCAGTCTCTGGTACCAAATTCTATGTTGGTTACTTTTCTCTCATTGCTGAAACAAAATACCCAACACCCAAAATGAAGGAAGGATAGGTTTATTTAGCTTACAGTTTGTGGAGGTTTCAGTCCATATTTGGCTGGTTCTGAGGCAGAGTGGCACATGGCAGAGGGCAACCTGTTCATGGCAGCAGAGCACAGCAAAACCAACCAGCTTAAAGGGGAGGAATGGCTGCAAGCAGCCTCTTTCCTTCCCTTATACTGTAAAACGGCCTACCCCCACCCAGGGGGCATGCAGCTCTCACACAGTCTCCATGCCCTCCTCTTCCCCAGGCTCAGGATGTATACAAAGTAAGCACCCTGTCTTCCTGCTGAATCACATAGTTAACCCTTTAAACTTCCCAAATTAACACAATAAACAACATCCCAGAAGGGTAAGGGCATGTCCTTTTCACCCCAAGATCTACAACTGCTGAGTTACTCAGCTAAACCTCCAGATTCCCCAAGTTGACACAATGTATCAACCATAACTAACAACTTCTTCCAAATTAATACCAGTCACTTGGCATAGATTAAAAATGAGATTGAATTTATAGACTCTTAGACAAATTAAAATATTTTGTAAAGCAATTAAAATTGAACACAAAATTATGATGTTTATGTAAGAGGAGGAGGCAGACAGGTTCTAAGGATTCCTTGAGAACTACTAAATATAAGTCGCATATATAAAAATAAATGTTTTAGAATTCTCATTCTCATTTTTTTAAGGAACAACTAATGCTGATGTTATTGGTTTTACATACATTTTAATGATGACTGCTTTCTTTTCTTGTGTTGTTCTCTAGTCATGTTAACTAAGGACCTCATCTTTGATTACATTTTCTATGTAGCTTCAATTGCTAGTAAATCATCAGAAAATAATTTAACTGTGCAAAAATAGAACATTTATTGGCAGCATAAACTCTGACTATTACTTTAACAGAGTCTGCTGGCAAGAGATGTTCAGCACAAAAGAGACTGTGCTAGTCTCCCAGTAAAC
Source organism: Dinomys branickii (assembly GCA_004027595.1). Taxonomy (NCBI): domain Eukaryota; kingdom Metazoa; phylum Chordata; class Mammalia; order Rodentia; family Dinomyidae; genus Dinomys; species Dinomys branickii. The sequence goes on from PVLD010024359.1 coordinate 13,219, forward strand.
TATTATAGTTTTCATTATCTTCTCTAAACAAGGCTGCTGAGCCCTAGGAATAAAAGATAAATGAGAGATATTTTCCAAAGGCCAAGTGCACAAACATACAGAGGGAACTTTTTTCAAGAGGCTCATCATGTTCTTTCCCTTTTTAATAAAACCTATCAGTCTCCAACACCTCTGACCTGGGGACACTGGGCCTGACATGGGCCCAGGGCTTTCCTTTGCCAAAGAGCACAGCACATGTCCGGGTGCTCTTGCTCACCATTTCGAGTGGCTGTTATACATGTGCTGTATGTCATATGCAGCATGTGTTTACTTCTCACAATTTTGGAGGCTGAAATTCCAAAACTCACAAGACCAGCCCGGCTGAGGTCGTGACAGTCAGCTGTAGACCTCTCACTGGCGTCCTACGGTGGCGGGGCCAGTGTTTCACTGGGAGCATTTCACTAATGCACTGGCTCCATGGATGCCTGATCTGCCCTTGCGCTAATCACCTCCCAAACCCTACCTGCTAATACCTTCCCTTCGAGGGTGAGGATTTCAGTCTGTGTCCTTGGAAGATACAAAGATTAACACAATAGAGCTCATTCTTACCTGAATTCAAATTCTATGAAATTTCTACTTTCCTTTAACAGCAAAAGTAAATACAGAAAAGAGAAAACGAAAAAAAAAATCAGTAACAAGAAAAAAAAGTCCGTGTAACCACAGTGTTAATGTATTCTAAAGACTGTAAACAAAAACAACAAAGCAGTTATATGGATCAGCTTTCATTAAGGACCTGGATCTTCCGGGATCTCTTTAGGTTTAGTAGTGTTAAGTAATTTAATCATCAAGATGATCACATTAGGTGTGACCACCATCAGCCCTGCTGTGCAGATGAGAAGACCAAGGCAGAGGCACCTGCAGAAGTATCCTGCCCTTGAGGCCACCCACTCTAACATGATCTCTGTGAAAAATATCTAGAGCAGTGTCTCAGGTTTGGGGGCATGAACTCGAAATGCAAGAGAGTTTGAGCTTTCTCTCCTCAGTAGTGGAGAAGGGGGAGTTTGGAGCTCTTGGAAAAAGCCCAGTGAAAAAGAGGCCGTGCAGAGGGGAGCAGGTTGGAAGAGGCTAACGCACGCAGCGGAAGAGAAAATCGAGATAAACACTCCTGGTGGAGAGATTTCAAGACGTTTTCCGTAACAGAAACTTCAAACAGAGATTGCAAGTATCTTCTGCTGTGCTGTATAACCTCCCTCTAGCACTTCCGCCCACTCTACCACCCCACCTGATGACCTTTTTCTGAGACAGAGGTCAGGTATCTGCCCATATGCTTGGGGAAAATCAATAAGAAGTAGGATTTCATGTTGGGTCCACCAGAGCCGTGGGAGTTCCATCTGTTACCTGTTCCTGCTTAACCACCGTAAAAGTCCTTAGAAACCAGGAGAAAAGCACAGACTTCTTTGCATCTCACAAATGAGAACTCTGATGCAAGATTTCCTCAATGTGAAGAAGCAGGATTGCTGAGTTTGTACGTGGGTTTCAGTAATATCAAGCTTCCTTGTTGCTTAAATGCCTTGAATGAGTTCTATTATTTTAAAGGAGACAAGCCCACTTTATTCACAAAGCTGAGCAGTCGCCTAGAATTATAGGAAGTATTAGTTCTGATTTTAACCAGATGGAAGGAGTACACAGGCCCTAGGAGGAGTTGCTATCAACTACCAGGACAGTGTGAAGCATGCCATCATAGGTGTACACGCACACCGCTGTGGCCATGAGACACCACCGTGTCATGCTGAAATGTAATCTTCAGGAAATGTCATCATGGGAATGAGGCCTTCAACTGAATCTGGCTTGGTAATAGAGTGGCCAACCAACAGGTGAACAATGTAGAAAAGGGGTTGTGAAAGCACTGAAAATGTTTAAAAGACTACAAAAGATTTGATGTAGGCTTTATAATAGCTAGGTTTGTGACTATCTGGAAAACAGGTTAGGAAGGGCTTTATGTAGACTAAACAAAGACTGCTCTGTAAGCAAAATGGAAACCATGGAAATAAGGGAATTCTATGAAGTCACGTGGAGAAAATCCACCTCGGTGACCATATGCAGTGTCAGTTGTTTCGGGTCATAAACACTATAGGGCAGTGGTGGTGAACCTATGGCATGTGTGCCACAGTGGGCTGTTTGTAGCACTGAAACTCTAAAAGATTCACCATCAGTGCTATAGGGTAAGGCATGTAATTAGGAATCATCACAGAAGAAAGGATAAGTGTTAGGTTCTAGGAGGGGAAAATGCATAAAATTAGATGGATATTGTTAACTGAGTGTACTGGTGAATGGCGGGATGGAGAGGGCTGCGGGCTGAGGCACACAGGCGTGGCATAACCAGAGAGAGCCTGAGATTCTGGATACAGAGGCCAAAGTTCAGAACTGATAAAGAGCAAACACTGCAAGTGATTAGGGGAGAGTCTGGGAAGTGTCAAATAAACTTATCCATCCATCAGTGAAGTTGAAAATGACGTTTTAGTTTTGACAGAACTCTTAGGATAAGATAGTACTACGGAGGCCTGGTCTATACATTGTGGCTTTTACTATCCAGTGAGAAAGACAAATAATGACCAGGTCAGCAGATGAGATTGTAATTAAAATTATAGGAGCTGGTCTCTTTGGGTAGGTAGTACTGTTGCTTAGAAACAAGGGGCAACAGCCAGCCTGGGAAAAATCACACTTGCCCTGCGCAAAGCCTGGGGAGACCCTCCAGACGGGAGGAGTGTGGCCCACTTTTGGGCCCATAGAGAGGGTCACAGAGCTGCACAGAGGGAGTGGGAGGACACAGCAGGACCAAGCCGTGGTTATTTTAAAGTTGGAGAGGAGCAACCTTCCAACATTCCGTTAAAAACTTATGAGAGTATTTATACTAAGGCACAAGTTGTCAAAACTCAGATTCTTGAATAAAATAGACAAATGGGTTCATTCTCTTAAACGTACAGGCAGGAAAATAATTACACTTTACGAAAGCATTTTCCTGTTGATTTTGGCAACTTCTCATTCTTCTTCTGTGAAATAACGGTGTGGCTGGAGACGGTCTCGGCCCACTGTCAGGAGGCAGCTGTGCTGCCCCCGCTCCCGCTCCTGCTCGAGGTGCAGCAGCTAGGACGCTTCCCGGGAGTTTCTCAAGCTCCATCCTCATAGCACATCGAGTGCAGCACATCCTCGCTGCCGTGCCGGGAGTGGAGGGCCTGCCTCACCCCTCTGTGGAGTCTGCCACAGAGGAAGCTACACAGCGGGCAGCACGTGGAGGGGCCTGAGCTCATGGCCTCGGGCGGGACTGGCGCGATCGTCCCGGCTAAGTTTGTCCATTTGACTGATGAATTCGTCTGCTCGTCCTGTGCGTATCCACTGTACAGCTCCCCCTCCTGGAACCAGGAGTCCCGCTGCTGCGATGGCCGTGTGTAGGGAGCATTGCTGGGATGAAAGTGCGGATGTCCACGGGCGTAAGCAAACCCTGCTCAGGAGACGTCTGTGGTGGGGACGGTGCCACTGTGGCCCCACTGCGGGTCGCCTTCACACCCCTCAGAGCCTCTGCCGTGATTAAGCAGGAACGGGAAGAATGGGGGCCCACAGCAAGCGTGGAGCCCGGGGTCGGACGCTGGCCAGAGGAGAGCGGGGCCCCAGGGGCCCGTCTGGGAGGAGGAGGGAAGGGAGCAGCGGTCCTGAGACCAGGGACACACTCGGCCTGAAAGCTCACCTGAGAAGGACCTGAGATGTCCTCTCACTGTAATTTCATGGGTTTCTAGTAACTAAATGCCAGACAGTTGTGACAGAGACTAGGACAATTAAGAAAACTGAAAGCAAACATGTGACCTCCAACCCTAGAAATAATAATGAAAATCCAGATAAACTTACTAAAGAATCACTAACGAGGTGCTCAGGCTAATATATAGTTAATAGTGTCCAGCTGTTAGCCTTGCCCCACCACAACTGCCCACCTGCTGGGAGAAAGTTTTTATTGTTTTTAATTAAAAATATTATCTTTTCATCCCTGTTTCTGAAATAAACATGCCATCACATGACAACTCACTTTTTGAGAGTTTATAGTGTTCATAAATGGATATGCTTTGATCTGGCAAGTCCCCTATCTCTAGTAAAACCTCACATTCATTTTTATTAAGCACCCTTGTGACACAGCCTTTTATTAATGCTATGAAACAAAAATCTGGGTATCATTCAAGTCCAAGGTCATTTCTGTGAGGGAGGTAAAGTACAGGACTTAACAAGTTTCTGAAAATTGTAAGAGGGATTACTGGTATCAAGGGATCATTAAGGCTTCTATGATTGTAAGACTTGAAAGTCCCCTGGCTGGGAGTCTAGCACTGTCTCAGTTTCCTGCTTTGCTTTTCTTCTCCTGAGAACATACTCTAAGGATGACCATTTGGAATGCCAGGTGTATACACTGTCGCTGAATAAAGCATTCATTTTCCTCTGATATAAACTGTCTGTATTTAGAGACAAGCTTTAATTGATTATGTCCCTTGGAAAAATCAGAGTCTTATGCAATGTAAGAATTTTGGGGAAATGGGCCAAGTCCATCTTGATGTGGAAGACAAGGTCGGCTTTGATGTGTGTTTCAGCACAGTCTCTCCGGAGGCTGCAGGGCGTTTCCTGCTGTTCCTAAGAGCACAGGTAGATGATGGAGAGGTGAGAGGAGGGAAAGGATAAAAAACCCGAGAACATGCCCTTGAGGAAGAAGGGTGGTTACCCGCCCTTCCTGCCTGACTAGAAGTACAACCCTCGGAGCGGGATTCTGGAGACCGCACAAAGACTGTAGCTACTTGTTGGCATATTTAGTTGAAGACAGCTTGGACATTTTCTCTATCTTCAAAAGAATAAAATTTTCTGCACCAATATGGTGTTACATCTCAATTCACAGATTGAAATGCATCAAAAGATCATCCAGGATGAACAAAAACTTATAAATTGCGTGCTAATAACTGCAACCTTCTTGTTATATCTGCTATATTGATGAACTATATCACCAGATAAAGCAATATATGAAATCTGAATATTCATTGTATTTGCAAAAGAAAACACCAGAGAGAGTGACATTCATCTCTACCCACCTTTACTTACAATGAATAAACAAATACACATGAGTGTTTTCAGATAGACTTATGCAAAAAACAAACCAATAACTTGTCAGTTGGGATACTAGAGTTTACTAAGACCCTCATCCTGCCTAAAGTCCATTTTGTGTTAGCATAATCCCTTCTTTAGAATGATTTAGTTACAATTTGGGTTGAAACTTTGTATTTTACTCATTCCTGATGGGACTGTAAAATGTCTTGCAAGAGATTTAGAAGGCTTTCAAATTCTTTTATCTCCTTTTATCTTTCTTATTAATAAAATTACTAAATGCTTTTTCCCACAAAATGAATTTCTGAATCCCAAATTAAGTGAATATTGTAAATAAAGACCAATCAAAATATATTCCATGTAAATCTATCTCACTCTGTGATTATTATTGGTACATAGCTAGGAATGTTCCCAATGATTAGAGGCTCAGGGCTGATGCTTAATTCATGGTTGCAGTGCTGAGATTTGCATAGTTTAATTACCTAGTGCATGGGCTCGGCATATGAAACACATTACAGGCTGGGTGGCTGTCAGGGGCCCTTCTGACGGGTGGGACCAGTAACGCTGCCCCTCATACTGCCATCGCACTGGTACTGCCCAGTGGGGCTCCTTGGCACCCGCGTGGCTCATTTGGACACACTGCGTTAATAAGGAGCATTATTTTAGAGAGCGTGAGTGACCTCTGGCCTGGAAGAGTCACTCTGGCCCCAGCAGAGTGCTTTCTCCAGTAAGTCACCTTGGAGAAGAGTGAAATGTCTATTTGGCCTCATTAACATAAAAAATCCAGCCTGGCTTTTCACAAATTAAGTGAATTTGATAGGATGCTGAGTGATATCTGTCTAAATCCTCCCATTTCTAGAGTTCCAGATGTGTTTTTATGTTGCTTGATTCACTTTTTGATTAGTTGTTAGAACTCCAGACATCTGTGGCATTGTGTGGAGGGAATATTTAATGCCATCACCCAGTGCAGTTCAGTTCTCAGGGCCTAATCATGTGTCTGATGTGAAACCTTGCCCTGGGCAGATGTGCAGCGCCAGACTGCTGACGGTGCAATTCTTTGCAAAGGGCATTCAGGCAAAGCAACTTCTTAGTGTTTGGATTTAGGTAGAAAGGAAAGTGCTAAATCCATGCAAACAATAGTTCCTCAAGTTTCACGATTTTATCTCGATCTTTAGTGTAGCAGCTATAATGATAAATGTTTTCTATAGTAGGACTGTGTGTTTAATAAATTTAAGGTTTATTATTGACTGCACCAGATCTATCTGTATTTTCTGAAGCATTAGAAGTAAATAAGATCCAAAACACACAGTAGATATTGTAAAAGAGAAAGACACTGCTCAAGAGGAAAGAACAACTGGGATGGAAGAGAAAAAAAATATGTATATACAGAAGGCAGCTAAGAAAGTTAAACTACTTATTTCTATTAGTTCCTTGAAAGGAACGGCTTGATCTTAAATTGATGCCTTTTACATGCCTATATCTTGCAAGCTGAGCAACTGCTTTGAAGATAACAATATGCAATATAATAAGCATTGCAAATTTCCTATTACCTTGTTTTGAAATTCTGTGTCACTGTTTTCAATTTTTTGTTCTTTCTCTTTAAAATGAAAAAACACACTTCAAAATCTGCAAAAAAGAAGATAAGTCATGTGTCCAGTCTCTAATAACAAATCGAAGTGGAGCTAATGCACGCTGGACATGGATTACAAATTATCTGCCATCTATTACTTGTCTATCTATCATCATCATCTATGTATCATCTCTCAGCTATCTACCTATAGTTGTCTCCAATTAACACTCCCTTATTATTGCATTATTATTGAATTTTTATTTGGAGCATGCCCTAATGGCATTCGGATTGTTTTCTGCCAATAGATTTAATCCTCTTTAACCGTTGGTAGGAAAGGCTATAAAAAGATGAAGTCTTTCAGGTTGCATAACCAGCAACCTGCTAAGTTTCAGAAATCAGTAAGGGACTTTTGTTAAAAACAGCTTCAGTAATGTATGGGCAGCACATGTTATTTACACATGTAGAACTCAGGTGTTTTCCCTAGTTTCCTATATTTCTGCAGGCCCTAAATGCTACTGTTGGGCAGATTTTGTTAGGTGAAAGAGCCTCTGGGCTATGATCCATCTTCACCTAGATCTGGAGCAGTCACGATCCCTCAGTGCTCAAAATACTGAGGGAATGAGTAAAAGTTGCTAAACTTTTGTTGCTAAACTTTCTGTTGCTAAACTCCCTTTAAATTAGGCTCCAAGAAATTGTCATTATTTTAAGTGAGCTTGAAGAATATATTCAGGTCAAAGAAGAAAGAAAAACGAAGATAAACTCAGGAATTCAAAGCTTTAGTGAATTTTTAAATCTGATTGATGTGTAAATCTGACTGTAGTGTAAGATCTTCAGTCACTTACATAACTTTTTGTGCCTCTCTTTCCTCATAAAATGTAGAAATACAGGTAATCATTTAGTACTAATTGGGATAAGAGAAGGTAAAAAGAAATAATGTTTTCAGAATACAATTTACACATACTAAGTGCTTGATCAAATTCACTTACTACCATGCTGTTAGCATCATCATAGCTGAGATTGTGTGCAGTTATTATTTGTGACAAAAATTCCCTTTTAAAGAAGTACAGGAGCTGTGTAATTCTCAGCAAAAGCACACCTCAGCGTCAATCATGCTGAAGTCAAATCCTCGTTCTTGTCACTCCGTCATTTTTCCAAGGAAGTGATACAGATTCCACGGAGCGTGGCAGTCTGTTCTGGCACACGGGGGGTTCTGGTCCAGTTTACCCCAGTATATCGAAGAGGAGGCAGGGGACCACAGCCCTCCGAAGGTGACTCTAGCGGGGCTGTGCAATCTAGAATGCACCGTGAAAATAGATGCACCTGTTTCTAACTTTCTCATTTAGACTAAGTAATTGAAATGTCTGCTTCATCTTTGGTCGGTGTATCTGAGTTTCACAGAGAAATGAGGAGGGAAGGCAGAGGAGTAATCTGGGAATGTTCATTCCCCAGAACGCGAAGCTCGAAAGGTGAGTTCCACAGCCAGTCCCCCGCACAGGTCCTGGACCAGATTCTGTCACTGTGCGTTCATCCCCGAGGGAGGCCCATACGCAGAGCTGCTTTGCCCGCTGCCTTCGTGGGTTTCAGTTGCTTGGTTTTTGCCTAAATAACGCACCACTGCCGGTTGCCCACTGGAGATGTGTTGAGGGAAGGATGTCAGAGCTGTGTCGGGAGACAATGAGCCGCTCCCGTGGCACAGTGGAGTAAATAACAGGCAACGTGGGGCCAGATCAAAACTCACTTCTGCGAAGCGCGAAACCAGAGGGAGAGAAGAGAGCAAACGCTCAAGAGCAAATAACTCTTGAAGATAACATGTTTCAATTCTAGTAGGAAGCAAATTCACTCCAGGAAGCAGTTTAGAGCATCATCAGAACTTAAACTGATCACAATAATTTAAGCTCTTATCCTACAGAGCTTTACAAAAAATGGCTAATGTAATACATGTCAGTTCAAAAAATCTAAGAAAGCCAAAATTGTTCACAACCTGACTACAAGGAGAAAACCTAAGCTAAAATACTTTGCATCTACCCTTTAGTAGTGTTTTATGTTTACAACACACAAACACAGTTTGTAGATATAACTGTTCACCAATTAAACTTTTTGACTAATTTATGTAAAAAACTGCCACATTGTCATTTTTCTTCATTGTTTTAATCATACAGCATATTCAACTCAAAATAGGAAGATGAAATTATTAATTATAATGCTATATGAGAAACAATAAACATGAATTAAATGTCTTAGCAAGATTATAGCACAGGAAACAGCAGTATTTTTCATTTTAAAAGATTCTGTACTGTTCTAGTTTTGTAGAATAGTATTTATTAATTCTTGCCAATCAGGCCAACAGGTGCAGACACACATTCAGTACATGCACTCATCTAGGGAAGGAAGATACAGCGAGTTACTCCTGCTCAGTTTTTCATATACTCTCCTAAATCTTCTCTTGTATAGTGCATCCTGTTGCGCCGGCTGAACACTGCTCAAGTCTAGTTCAACTCCGTCGGTACCATTCAGAACCCCAGGATCTTGGATTGTCCTCTGCCCTATTTCCTGGCCTGCAAAGTAGAGATAATTGTCCTTTACCCAACTGGGTTCTTTGAGGGCATGATGAGATAATGGGTAAAGAATTAGGAACATGGATTGTGTCACTCGTGCTCTTTTGATCACGTAGTAATAGTAACAAGACCTACTGCTTTTACCTCTGCAACCTCAGTTACATTTCAAATTCCATTCTCTTTACAGTCAGTCGTGTTCGCATCTGTTATGACTGAGATCTGACGTGTCTCCCAAGTCCCATGTGTTCAGAGGTGGGGCGTTCTGCATGTGATTGGGTCACGGGGTGCTGTCCTCTTCAGCGGATTCATGCAGGGGTGAGCTCACAGCTGAATATGCATTGGGAGGCTCACTGGGAAGCATGCGGTCCACAGGGGATGTGACTTGAACAACTTTACTTCCGTCCCAGGCTGCTCCCCTCTGTTTCCTTGTTGCCCTGAGCTGAGCAGCTGTCTTTGCACACCCTCCACCATGCTGTTTCTTGTGTGGGCCCAGATGACCAAGACTGAAACTTTGGAAATTATGAGTCAAAGTAAAACTCCTCCTCTGTGTTGGGGATTTTGTTAGGGAGACAAGAAAACTAGTAAATATAACACTTTTACTATCCTGAATGCAACCAGCTCATAATCTCCAATTCCTCCATTTGCAGAGCAATCAGATTAATTTTCGTCAAGTAGCCCTCTGATATGCTCATCCTGCTGCTCAGAGCCAATAGAAATTGTCTCCGTGATCACTCAGGTGTCACTTCACGTGGAGAGCATGCCATACCTGGGTCTAACTTCCTGTCCAATTTTGTATCTCTTCACTTCACATCTACTCTCTTATATGCTGGACAAACTGAATATTTTTGCTGAATTTTCTTTGATCATACGCTCTCCCCCTTAAATTTCTTCACATTTTCACGGTTTTGAATGTTATGTGCTAGTCAAGATTGCATAAAAATGCATTTCCTCCAGAAGGCATTTTTAAAAATCCTCCACTAACATCTGTCCAAATATTGCTTATCTGTACCTTTTATATAAATCATTGTTTTACTTTTCTACATGTTTTATACCATCCATTTGTGATTTCTATTTTGAGAATAAAAGATTATTTTAAAGTGAGATTATTTATTTTAACATTTTTTCTTGTCTCTATAGCAGCAACAGCTTACATATACTGGATACTCGATAAAACTGGATGGGTCCAAGATGTGGAAATTAAATTTCCAAGTACTGCATATTTTGAAATCACAAGACTGTCAAAGTTGTTGAATGTGTGGTGCCATTATTTTAGAGTCTAACACTCAGCTCTGATTTTATTCAATAGTTTTTACAAAATGAATAGACTCAGAATTTTACAGCTAATTGATGATATTAGGTCTCACCTACTCCAACTCCTCTTGCAAGTGTGAAGGCATGAAAACTGAGAAATGTTAGGGCACTTGCAAACACAACATTATTTTTGGCCAAGTGAACCCTATACCAGTAATCTTGCATTCTGACACTGACTGTAATGGACTTTCCACTAGTCGTCAGCCTTATTTTTCTGTATGGTCCAATTCAAAGTTGGACGTTCAACAAAATTCTTTCCTTAGATTCTTTAATGTTTTTAAACTTTGAGGTTTCTTTTACATACAATTTTAAGTATGCAATGCAATGGTTTTTCATAAGTGTATCGAATTATGTAACTATCATCACAATTGACTTTGCACCTCATGTAAATGCACCCACACAATATGGTGTCTCCTATGACTTGCTTATTTCACCTAGGTTAGTATTTTTGAGTTTCATCCATGCTGTAGAACTTATTGGCAGCATATTCCTTTTTAAAGTGTGGTTTTGTATGGATGTAAAACATTTTGTCTAGTTCTTCGTGCATTCACAAATGCTTGGGCTTGTGTGGATACTGCTTCTGTGAACCTACATGTGCACTTGTGTTGTGTGGACATATTTTTGTTTCTTTTGAGGAAATCTCTAGAAATGTATTATTGATTCATCCTTGACTTCTAAACTGTGGCTGTATGGTTCTACCTTCCCAACCGAAGTAGGTGGTGGACCCTCAACACTTATCTGTCCTTTTATTACAGATGTGACATAGCTCTATCATCTCATTTGATTCCTAAGGACAAGCTCTGGGAAATTTTATTAAAGGAAGATACTGCATGATTTTCCTTTTTGGTACTTGCCTAGTGATCGCAAAGTCACCTGGAAAAATGCTTCCCAGTGTGCCAGTGCTCTATTAATATCCCACACACCGCACCCAATTCACTGTCTTGCCATGGTGGTGAGGAGCCCTGCTGCCCCCACATTCAGACTACCCTGTTTCCAATTCCTCAGAGCTGAAAGATTTTGGGGAAGAATGCCCTATTTGCTTTGTCCCTCTTATCTCTGCGGGGTCCACTTGTGCTCCAGCGAGTGCAGCTGTCCTCTCGCGAATTGGAGCCTGGAGTTAATGGATGCAGAGACACTTTCCTCTGCTCTGTGCCACCATCTTTCCCTCTGCCATGGGTGTGAGATGGTCCCAAGTCAAGGGCAGCTCCTGAAATACCAAAGAGCAAGTTCTCACTGAGATTTTAACTTACAGTTTTCTTATGATTGAACATTTTTGTGAGCTTACAAGTCATTTACAGTTCCTTTTGTTTAGCTGCTTATATCTTTGTATATCTATACATAGGCATACATGTCCATCTGAAAGGTTATCTCTTATCTTTTCTTCTGAAAAGATATTCTCTCTTACACAAGGGCCTATTATGCATTTGGGATTGAGTTTGCTTGTAATGAGAGGCAAGCTTCAAAATCAGTTTTTCGCCCTTGGATCTCTAATTGTTGAAAAGACAGTTCATTTATTCCTTGAGTTGTCTTGGCACCTTTGCTGTAAAGCAGCTGACCATAAATTGCCAGGTTTATTTCTGGGCTGTCACTTCAATTGTATGGATCTTTTTTTTTTTTTTTTTTTTTTTATTTTAGAAACATAAAAGTACAAAAACATATGGACAAACAGACACCAATTATCATAGAAAATAGTACAATCACAACTAATCTATAGACAAGGTGATATGGTCTCAACAGTAGTTGTTGTTTTATCCATTGATATCTTCGAATTGTAGATGTATGGACCCATATACAGACATGCAAATTTAGTCAGACAGTTTATCCTCTCAACAACAGAAAAAAAAAAAAAAAAAAAAAA
>PVLD010024360.1:0-25621 GCA_004027595.1 Dinomys branickii
CCCGAGCTCTGCTGGGTGTCAGCGCCCGGGCTGTGGGATCGCACACGGCGGCCCCGATGGACTGAGATAGGGAGAGACCAGTGCAGTGGCCCTCGGCCTCCAGGACTGGGCCCCCGAGCTCTGCTGGGTGTCAGTGCCTGGGCTGTGGGATCGCACATGGCGGCCCCGATGGACTAAGATAGGGAGAGACCAGCACAGTGGACCTCAGCCTCCAGCACCGGGCCCCAGAGCTCTGCTGGGTGTCAGCACCCGGGCTGTGGGATCGCACACGGCGGCCCCGATGGACTGAGGTAGGGAGAGACCAGCGCAGTGGACCTCAGCCTCCAGGACTGGGCCCCCGAGCTCTGCTGGGTGTCAGCGCCCAGGCTGTGCAATTGCACATGGTGGCCCCATGGAGTAAAACATGTAGAGTTTGGCCATTCAGCCACATGGTCACCTAGCAATTGTTGTGTGGTTTTTTGTGAATGTGCTTGTTATGTACCATGAGTTGCATTTACGTAATATAGGTGGGCCTCACCCAAGCAGTCAAAGGCTTATGAATAATTACTGGGGTTTCCCAAAGTAAAACCCCTGTCCCATGAGTTCAGCCTCCGCTCCTGCCTGTGCTTGCAGAGTGTGTGCCTTCCCTGCGCACTTTAACCATGGCAGCCCCTCAATGGCCCACGCCAGTCGGTCCTGCTTCTCCGTGACACTCTGGCTGACACCAACCCCTCCTTCCTGTCCTTGCTTCCATGGGCCAAGCTCCTCACAGCCAGCCCAGTACCGTGACCCTGGAGGCCCTCTCTGCTTTCAGCCCTCTTGCCTCATCTTCATCTGTACCCTGTGCACCACATAAACACGGATGTTGGTGCCCTCCTCTGACTTGGACCTCAGAATTTCCCAACAGCCTCATATATTCAGAGCTGGGTGTGTGGCCAACCCTCAGTCACTGTGACAAAATGCTTGAGAAAATCCCCTAAAAGGAGAAAAGGGTCAATTTAGCTTATGGTAGCAGAGGGTGCGGTCCATGGTTTCTCCTCCAAGCATCATTGTGGACGGACCAGGATGTGAACATATTCTCAGGCGACACAACTCAGCCCATCATGGCCGGTGCCACTCCACACGCTGCCACAACACTAGCTCAGCGGGGAAAATAACAATGTGCCTGCCATGCACCCTGCACCTGCGTGTCCTGCGGGGGACCTCAGACACCCCCCCAGGTGCTGCTTCTTTCCTTCTTGGCCCTCCTCGCTTCTCCCCTCCCTTCTCCCTCCCCTCCCTTCCTGCCAGACTTTTGCTTCTAGAGAATGAGTAGTTTTGTTGGCCGTCATGAACGCTTTGGCAGCCCGGCAGCTGTCATAAATTAGCGGCCCTTGAGCCAGGCTTGTTGTGCACAGCCATCAGCTCAGTATGGGGGAGGCTGAGGCAGGAAGATCTCTGTCGGTCAAGGCCAGTTTGTAGTGCCTAGCGAGACTCTGTCTCCGTAACACAAAACCAAGCCCTCTGTCTCTGTGTTCATCAAGTCTCCGGCATCTCTGTCTCTCTGCATCTCTCCCCTCTGTCTTTCTCTCTGTCTCTCAGTCTCTGTCTCACTCTCTCTGCTCCTGAATGTCTCTCCACCTCTTTCTGCCTCTCTGTCTCTGACTTCGCTCTCCATCTCTCCAGCTTGGTCTCCTACTCCTGTCACTCTGCCTCCTCCATCTCCTCCAGACCCTGACTTCTCCGAGCCACACTGTCATTCAGTCAGTCAATGAGCCCTCCTCCTGCACTGCTGTGACCCCAGCCAGTCAGGAGGCAGGATGACCGACCTCAAGTTCAAACTCAACACTCTGGGAGGCTGAGGCAGGAGGATCTCAAGTTTCAGCCCACCATTTAGCAACTTAGTGAGACCTCTCAAAAAGAAGAAATTTTTTTAGAGGGCTAGGGATGGAGATCAGTGTGAAGTCCTTGGATTAAGTCTCCAGTACCAAGAAAGGAGAGACAGAGAGAAAGAAAGAAAGAAACCAAAACCAGGCAGAGAAGGTAACACAGGTCCCTAAGGAGCACATAAAAACATGCCCAATCTCATTGCGAACTGCACATCAAAACACCGGTAAAATATCCGTTCCTTTTTTTTTTTTTTCCGGGACCGGGGATCGAACTCAGGGCCTTAGTGCTTAGCAGCAAGCACTTACCCCACTGAGCTGTACCTCCAGCCCTACACTGGTAAAATAAAACTTGACCCAACTGCACCGGCTGTCATCAAAAAGGTCAGGCAATAATGATATGCAGACAGATGGGAAGCAGAACAGCTTTGGAAGACAGCTGACGGCTGCCTCAAAAATTTCAACACAGAGTTAATATAGCATTTAGCATTTCCCTTCCTAACTATACACCCACAAAGATGGGAAATGCATGCCCACAGAAAAGCTTGAAAGGAGAAGCGCTGTTGTAGCATGCACAATACGTGTACACAGTGGGGTATATTATACAGCCACGAAAAGGGGATGAGATGCTCAGGGCTGGACCTGGCACGCATGACACTGAGAGGAAGAAGCCGCCCGGAGGGCGGCAGAGAGTGTGACCCCATTCACGGTATGGAAACAGGACAGAAAAATCTGCAGACAGAAAAGCTACAGCAGCAGCTAGTTACGGATGTCCAAAGCAGCTGGGCGCACTCATTGCTTTTGCCCTGATGAAAATGTCTTGGAATTTGAATGCTTTACGTGTTTTTGAAAGATCACAGCAGGCCTTCCGCCTGAGCGTATAATTAATGAGGTCATTAGCACACATTAGTGTTCGGCTCCCCAAAATGACTAAATAACCCAGAAAGAAAAAAAAGGAAACCTGTCCTGTTCCTCCATCTGTCCCCGGAAACTGGACACTCCTGGAAATGACAAGGCTCAACCGCACAGACACAGCCCAGATGCCGCCCAGGGAGACGCTGGATGCACGTTGGCGGCAAGGGTCGGGATTTGTAGGCCCGGAGCCCAGGGGCTGCCCGCGTGGGTGGCAGCTGTCACACGTCCATCCCAAGAGTGACAGTCCCACAAAATATGGGGTAAATGGCAACATCACCAGCATGCGGCTCCTGGACACAGATGTCCCATTTCCCCAAAACTGTTTCAAGGCAGAAATTAGCTCTTCTGTTGTTGACCAAGACATCCCAGCTCATGGCCAGGCCCTCTGGAAATTGGCGGTTTTTCTTAAGTGGATCGGAACCCAGGGATGCCTGACACCTGAGACTCTGCCCAGCCTGGGCTTTCTCAAAATTGGACCCAAGTGGTCTTTTTCCAAGTGGATTTTTTTTTTTTTTGAGACAGGGTCTTGCTGTGCAACCCAGGCTGGCCTTAAACTCTCAGCAATCCTCCTGCCTCAGCCTCCTGGGTGCTGGGATAACAGGCGTGTGCCACCACACCCGCTCCAAGAGGAGTTTTTAGGACATGAATGCTAAATCCTTCCCACAGCTCCTCCTTTGACAGTTGGTGTCCGAGGCTGCTGGAGATGACCAGGAGGCTGTGTCATGTGTCAGCCCTAAGTCACTCAAATCCCTCCTTCCTCCGTAGGGAACCCACCTGCCAGGCCTTCCAAGCAGCAGAAAATCAGCACTAGTCCACACCCCCCCTCCCGTACACAGGCCACCGGGCCAGCCAGTAACGAGGCCCCAAGGAGGCCAAGTCTGCTCCAATTTCCTTTGCTGACCTTCAGAATTTAGCATTTGTCAACCACACATGGAGACAGGGAAGGGACAATTACCTGGGACGGGAGACCAGGTTTCTCTATGGGCCCAGGCACATGGGCTCAGACCGCAGGTTCTCCTTGGCTGCACCCTGCCCTGGGGAAATGATTGGGGCCTGGGGGAGGCTGAGCTCGTGTCCCCAGCTCCTCCCTCCTCTACTTCCTGGCCACTGTGGCGTGGGTGTCCTGCCCTTTCCCACACCAGTCCGCCCTGACGCTCCTGCCTTGGGGCAGCTGGCCGCGGACTGCATCCTCTGCAACCGTGAGCCCCATCGACCTGTCCTGCTCTAAGTTGAGCTGCACCCCCAGCCCTTTGTATTTTGATACAGGGTCTCGCCATTCCATACCCGGATTGGGCTGGAAGTCACCATCTCCTCCTCCTGCCTCAGCCTCCCCAGTCTTGGGGTCACAGGTATGAGCCGCCACACCCAGCCTTCCTTAAATAATTTCAACACTTGCAGTTTTCGCGTCAGCAGCTGGGGAAGACTTGTCTGCAGATCCCAGAGCAGCAGCAAGAGAGAAAACTTACAAAGGTGACTGGACTCCGTGTGGGGCCTCTGTGCAGCACAATCCCTGCAAACTGCGAAGGACTCTGCCTGTTTCTTACGCACCGAAGGAGCCAGGTGCGCTTCCTCCAGCTTTTGTTTAATTAAAACATTTAAAGCCGAGCCCAACCTTCCACCGTCCAGGCAGGGCCCCGATTGTGTAGCACCTTCCTGGTGACACTTTGGCTTGCTGTGGAGCTGGACAAATCCCCTGTGCAAAAGCCTGCGCACGTGCTCGTGTGTGTGTGTGTGTGTGTGTGTGTGTGTGTGTGTGCGCGCACGTGCCGGGGTCCCAGCAGCCCTCAGGTCTCCCTGACCACTGGGGCCCTTCTCCGAAGAATGCAGGAGGGGAGAAAACGGCTGCTGCAGGCCGCAGCACCTTGCCAGGATCCCCTGTGTAAATGAAGCCTGGCCATCACCTCCCAGAGCTCCGGCCCCTGGTCCTGCTGACTGTGGCTGGGACCAGGCTCCAGGCAGCTTCCAGCAGGGTCTATGAGGGTCAGGAGCCCATGCTTGCGTCCAGCCGTGAGCACCACACAGCCGGCCCGTGTCCTGCGTTGTCTCGTTGGATTTCTGCAAAAACACCTGCAGATTTTATCCCCGACAGAACTCCAGCAGAGAGAGGCCAGCCTGGAACTGGGAAGGATATTTAGCAATTTCTCCTTGGTGAAAAGTCAAAGATACCAAGAAAATCTCTTCACTTCCAGTCAGTTATTAAAAAAAAAAAAAACTGTACCTCGTCTCACACAGGGCAGTAGGACGGAGCAATGCACACTCTGTGTTTTCCTTTATGTCCAAAACGCTCCAACTTTAAACAAAAGAAATAAAAATCTAGGTCGTAACAGGACGGCAGCAGCCTCGGCACTATTTTGCTGGTGGTCACTCTGCTCTCGGACGTGGCTGTGTTGGAGAAGTTTGAAACGGCCACTTCGTCTTTCTTCATTTAACTATGCCGTGCGCGATCGCCTTCCAAATCTCATTTCTGTCCGCGTTCCTGGTTGCCGGGTGTTTTTCTATTCCTGCATTTTTCTTTAAATCCCCGGGCTCTGGGTGATTGAGCGAAAAAGGCAAGCACAACTGGAAGCCTCCAGGAGCCCGGGGACAGAGTGCAGAAGCCAGGGCCCCAAGGCTGCCTTTGTGTGGCACTAGGAGAAGCTCGCCGGCCACCGCGGCCACCCCGCTCTGCCCAAAAAGCCTGCCACGTGGACAACTGGAGACCGGGACCAAAAAAAAAAAAAAAAAAAAAACACATCCTGACCTGACCCAGGGTCTGAGGAAAACCCACAGGAAATAGCAGCACCCAGGGCCAAGAGGCATGGCGGGGAGGGAGGTGGATGCAGGGAGCTCCTATTCCTCCACAGAGATCAGAAGCATCCAAGACAACAGGGGGAGGGAAACAAACACTTCTAGAAGTTGATTTTCTTGATCTGGTTGTGGTGGCGCACGCCTGTCATCCCAGCACTTGGGAGGCTGAGGCAGGAGGGTCTCTGTGAGTTCGAGGCGGCCTGGGCTCCATAGTGAGACCCTGGGTCAAAAAACAAAAGCAAAAGAGAAGCCAGGGAAGGAGGAGCAGAAGGCGCGGTGCCCCCCGGGACACAGGGAAGAAAGGGGAGTGCGGGTCTGTTTCTTCTTCACACTTGAATACAAATATTTATAAGTTTATTTATATCTCAGTTTTACAAGATGTACATTCAAACTACATCGTCTGACGAAATACACATTGCCGTCTCTGGCCCTTGAGGCAGCCGAGGATGGCCAGATGCGTGCAGGCCAGAGAAAGAAGCCCAAACCGAAGGAAACAACGGAAAGAAACTTTTCACAATGCCTTTCCCCACGTCCCACCATAGCAGAGGGGTAATGGGTTTGTTTCTCCCTCCAAGACCGCGGGTCTGGGGGAAAGTTGCGTTCTTTCTTTACATTTTTGCCGTCCCTGAAAATGTGTGTGCAGAAGTGCCAGGCTGTGCCGTAAATCATTCTAGCTGCTCATAAATCGGGGGAGAAGGGCAAGAAAAGCAGGAAGCTTGAGAAATATAGAAGCAGACGCCACACGGTATCCAATTTACACTCGGTATCGTTAAACTAGCGCATCTTTAGGGACCAGGAAAACAAAGCAAAACTAAAAACTAAAAAATAAATAACACACTCGCCGTGAGCCGGACACACGCGGGACTGGAATCTGTCAATTCCTCCCCTTTTCCTTCAATAAATAGTTGGTGCCGCAGGTCCGAAACATCTACATTCCTTGACTGACTTCTCGTTAAAAATCAGCTTTCCACGAAACACGGACGCACCGCACCCGCCGGCCCTCCCAGCTCGGAAACCAGCCTGTGCGTGCCACTGGGTTCTCCTTCCTCCCTCCCCCCCTTCCTTCCTTCTTTTTCTTTCTTTCCCTGTTTCTGTCTTTCCCCCATCTTAGTTAGGCACCAGTTTTTAAAACGTGTAGCTTGTCCTCAGAAAATATCTCCTGCTCCCTTGAGCCGAGCCCCCTAGACCTGCCAGATTTGCAGAAAAGACCGAATTTTGGCAAAATTATTGCCTTCAGCAATAACGCCCCTTACAAGGGCAGCGCGTGTGGCAGTCATGAGCCTGTCTTCCGGTTCCTGCTTAGCGAGCAGAGGGCTGTGGGGCGTCTTTGCACCAGCCGGGTCTTCCTCTGACATCTCCTGGGGACCCCAGCTGCTCCCTGGAGGCCACCCCTCCTGCACCCCCGGCCCAGCAGTGACCACAACGATACCCTGGCTCACCATGCCAGAGGGGGGGTCTCGCAGAAACCAGGGAACCCCGGAGTCCCAGCCGGTGAAACCGAGGCCACCACCAGACCGAACGGAGGGCCCCACCCCAGCACATCCCTGCGGCCTCCCCGAAGAACCCGGGGCGGGGAGAGAGAAGACCCATTCTCTGACTTTAGCAATCTGCATGCCTGAGCTTTCGGCAAAGCACATGTGGCTCAGAAACGTCATCTCACCCCGCACACCCACACCGGGCCCTCTGCCTGCTGCCCACTGCCCACAGAGTCAGGGCCCAGCAAGCCCAGAAACCCGGGTAGCCAGGGCTCTCCTGAGCCGAGCAGCTCCCACCTGGGACCGGATGTTCTGGGGGAAAAGCGCTGCTTTCTGACTCCGGCCCAGCGTGGCGGACGCGGCCTCTCACCCAAGCCCGATCCCCACACACGGGGGCCCGGCGCACCTTGCTCTTTTACCTTCTGGGTTTTTGTTTTTGTAGCAAAAAGCACCAAGCACAGCCAGGACACATCCCCCGGGCCCACTGGAGTCCTCACACGCCGCCGGAGTGGGTGACCTGGGCCAGGGAGCTAAGGTCCCCGGCACCACAAAGAACAATTTTTAAAAACCAGGATAGTGTAACAAATGAGGTGCGGGAGACAGAGGAGCTGTGTGTGGCGCAGTCCCCACGCCCTCAAAGAGTGGGCCCGGCCTGGCCTGGCCTCTGTGACCTCCAGCTGCCCAAGCCCACCTCGGGCCAGGCCGGGAGCCCCCAGCTGAGCACAGAGGACCACGTGCAATTCAGGATCCTTGTGAGTATGGTCCACCCTGCGTCCCTACAGCATGGCCAGCAGGTTCCGCCAGACCCCAGAGGTGGCGCCAAATGGACAGGAAGTTTCCCAGCACCGCTGGACACTGCTGGCTTTTAATTCATAGCTGTGCAGAAATCGAACAGTGGTACCTTGGCTTTGTCCCCCCAAACAATTAAAACTTAAAAGCAAAACTGTATTAGGAGACAGGCACACTCATGCTGTGGGGGGGGGTGTCCAGTGATTCAAAAACTTCGGAGGGGAAGGTGATGGGCCTGCTGGTGTGCGCCTGTCATCCCAGCGCTCTGGGAGGCTGAGGCAGGAGGATGTCAAGTTGCAATGCAGCCCCGGGCAACTTAGCAAGAGCTGGTCTCCAAATTTTAAAATAAAAACTAAAGGGCTGGGGACATGCACTCAGTGTGAAGGCCCTGGACTCAAATCCCAGGACCCAAGGTGTCCCCCTGGTGCTCAGGAAGGCAGCAGCTTCCACCTGCATAGAGGGTGGGTACAGATGTCTCTTGGCTCCCAGAGGTACCAGAAGCAAGGGGTAAGAAAACAACATGGCCAAGGCCAAGCCCCGGGAGATCCAAACCTGTCTTTAATTATTTTGGAAACCCCCACGGCCCGCCCGTCTGCCCGCCCTCCCAGCTCACCAACTGCAGATGACCCTGGGGACCCGGGTGGGTGGAGCCAGAGGGAGGCACAGGAGGACCCGCCAGGTCAGGCCTCTCAGCCGTGGGCCAAGCGAACAAGCTCAGCAGCCACCAGCTCACCCCAGGGCCACCCCTGGCCCCAGCTCCATGCCCAGGCAGCTTGCACAGTGCCCTTGCCCCGGGCAACGACACCCCCCACCCCCCGCCCCCCGCCCACGCGCGGCCAGGCCGCGACATGCAGGAGAGGTGATAACACCCTTCTGCCCTCCGCTGCTTAAATCTATGCTATGTACAGTATTGCACTTTGCTGCACTTTTGTTCCGTTTCACTAAAGTCTACTCCTGCCGCAGCCTCCCGCCTGCTCCACGCCCGTGCCCCACCCCACGTCTGAGCCGGGAGTCCCTGCCTCTGAAATCTGCGGAACAAAACCAAAGGCTACAAAGGAAATCAGTGTCCCTGCAGGGCGGAATCCAAAGCTGGCGCCTAACCCAGAACAGCAGGAATTCCGGACAGGGCCAGCATGCCCGGCACTGGGGCCTTCCGCGAGTGTGCGCGTGGGGATCCGGCCGCCCCGTAGAATTAGCGGGGTGCTGGGGATGCTCTTCCCAACCCTCTCTCTCCAACTCGCGTGGGAGCCTCGGGCATTTGCTTATTGCTGCATTTGGGGTGGGGGGAAACTGTCCTGCCTCTGCCTCCTTCTCTTCCTCCTCCTCCTCGGGGCAGGGGTGCCGTGTCCACTTTCAGGTTCACACCGGATCCTCAGCCACGAAAGTTCCAGCCATGGAAAAGCGCTCTTCCCGTGGAGACCAGCCCCAGGGCGTGTCCGGGTTCCTATTCCTAGACTGCGAGGCTCTTCCAAAGGTATGTGGTTAGCGCATGCACAGGCTGGGGGACCCTCTGCCAGCAGCAGAGCAGGGCGCGGCCCACCGGGGTCCCCTTGGCACCGGGTCCCAAGATGCGCCCAGGGCGCGCGCACGAGCTCAGGGCGCGCGCAAAGGCCCGGCTCCCGCGCGCGCCCGGGGTGTCCGCCAGGGTCTGGTCGCGCGGTGCGTGTGCTGCCCGGGGTGCAGCTCCGCCAGGGCCTCCCGCTGCTCCTCCTCCGGGCGCGCGCTGCGGGGCGCGGGTCAGAGCCCCAGGGCCTCGGCGTGTTTGCGCGCTTTCAGCCGCAGGTCTGCGATGCTGGAGTTTTTGCTGTTGCTTTTGGCGGCTGCGGCCACCACGGCGGCGGCAGAGGCAGACTCGGCCAGGGACGCGATGGGGAGGCCGAAGGGCGGAGGCGGGAACATGAGGTAGGGCGCGTGCGCCGCCAGGTGCGGGTGCAGGTGCGGGTGTGCGTGCGCCACGCCTTCCAGCTGCAGCTGCGCCTGGACCTGCGCGGAGAAAAACGGGGTGAAGGCGCCCGACGAGGGGACCCCGCCTAGCCCGCAGGCACCGCCTCTCCCCGGGACCTGGAGAGCAGCACCCCCGCGCCCCGGCCGGGCTCCCTCCACAGAACCCTAACCTGAGCGCCAATCCCAACCCCAACTCTAACCCCAAACCCTGACCAACCCTGCACAGCCCTGACCCTGACCCTGACCCTGAGCCTCAGCCTAACCCAAACCCTAACCCTAACCCCAATCCCAATGCAGCCCAATCCTAACCCTAACCCCGAACACCTGCCTCTCCAACTACCACCCTAATGCATCAGCTCCC
Source organism: Dinomys branickii (assembly GCA_004027595.1). Classification (NCBI taxonomy): domain Eukaryota; kingdom Metazoa; phylum Chordata; class Mammalia; order Rodentia; family Dinomyidae; genus Dinomys; species Dinomys branickii. The sequence continues at coordinate 10,116 of PVLD010024360.1, forward strand.
GCCTCAGCTCTGTGCGGTGAAGCCCAGTCTACACTGCACACCCCACAAAGCCAGGAGGCATTGCCAGGCATAGTGGTGCACGCCTGTCATCCCAGCACTCGGGAGGCTGAGGCAGGAGGATGGATCACTCCGACTTCAACACCAGCCTGGGCTACAGAGTGAGCTCAAGGCCAGCCTGAACTGCACAGAGAAACGCTGCCCCCGAAAGACAAAAACCAAACCAAACCAAAGCCAGGAGATGCTCCCGGTTCAGTTCCACCCCTGGGCTCCTATCCGCGCCTTGGGGTCCCCTGCCCAAGTCTTCACACACACAGGCAACAGGCAACGCAGGATCTCAAGGGCCCCAAGGGCTGGCGCCAGGCCAGGGCACGGGATTGGGAAGGGTCCCCCAGGGCTGGCCCTGGCCCCAGTCAGGCCTGAAGCTGGGCCAGACCCGGAGGACAGGCCCGGTCTAAGAAGGACAGGGGCCTTTCCCTGTGCCAGGAAAGCCCTGTGCTCCTCTCCCAGCCCTGTGCTGGGGGCCTGGGGACCATTCCGGGGTCCACAGCAGGGGGTGGCCCTTGGGATTCTGGGGTCCCTGAAGCCTTTCAGCCTCTGGGAAAGGGGTGGCCACCCACCCACAAGCATGCCAGGAGGCCCCAGCCCTCCCCAGGCCGGGTGGGCCTCGGGTCCCCAACCTCTGAGCTCTGAGCCCTGGCTCCAGGTGAGGTCAAGCAAAGCGCCCCCAGCCGTCGTCACGGGAGGAGGGGGTGTTGATCACAGCCCAAACTCCCCAGCTCGGGGCGCCCCCTCCCTGTGCAGCCGGGCTCTGAGCCCTGGCCTAGCAGAGTGGGTGGTTCTGGGTAGGTGGGATATTTTTTTTCCTCCCTCACTGAATCCTGTAAAAGCGCTTTTTGGTTTGGGTTTCTAGGTTCTCCAAGGTGACTTGGAGTTTTATGGCCTGGTTTTAATATGTGCCAATGCGTGTATAAATGTCCCCTTGTAAAAGCAGCAGGCTTTCTTCTGAGAGCCAGGGCAGAAGTCTGAAAGGGCAGGAAGAGAGGCTGGGGAGGGGGGAGAAGCGGGGAGGGGCGCGGGTCGGCAGAGAGAGACCCCACCTCGCCACGGCTACCTGTTGGAAAGGCATGCGAAGCGCCCCCATGTTCACGTAGGGAGCCACCCTGCAGGCGTCCAGGTGACTGGCGGTGCCCAGGATGACGCCTGCGGAGAGACGGAGGTGAGGGTCAGCGCGGCCGCCGCCCCTAGCACCAGGCCAGCCCGCACTCGTGTGCGCCCCACCCACCTTTGTGCATCTGGTTCTCCTGCTTCCGGCACTTTGCCCTCCGGTTCTGGAACCACACCTGGGGACGGAGCAGACACACACAGAGCTCAGGGGTGCGCATCCACGGGGAACCCCCACCCCCCCCCCCCCCCCCCCCCCCCCCCCCCCCCCCCCCCCCCCCCCCCCCCCCCCCCCCCCGCACACACACACCACACTTCCAAAGCCCCAGCTCCCTCCTGCCTGGCTGCAAACCCGGGCTAGCAATTGTCAGACTCACTTAGGCTGCTCGGCTGTTCCATGAGCCCCATGCGCCCCACGAGCATGTTAAGGGAGCTGCCCGCCTGGACCCCAGGCCCGCACCCCCATTCCGGCTCCCTGAAAGGACGGAAGCTAGGGGCTCAGGTGTCGTGTTAGTGCCCAGGAGTCACGGCCCAGGGTGCCGCATCCGGCCTGGCCCTCCCTGGAGCCCTCTGACACCAGGGCCAGTAGCAGTGGGTGGAGGGCGACCCTGGCCGGCCTGGGGAAGCCTGAGCGTCCTAAAGCCTTCTCTGGCTTCCTCCTGCTCCGCTCCCCACCCTCCAGCCCGGCCCCCTCAGAGGGACGCCTGCAGGGCCCCGGGGGTCCCCCAACTGGCTTCCCAGCGCCTTGCTCCAGCCAGAGAAGCCAAAATGAAAATACTCCATGCCCACGAGGCCCGGCCGGCACCCACACAGGCTTGGAGGCCCCAGGCAGCCCGTCGGGAGCCAGGACCTGTGGGCGCGCGGGTGCCTCAAGGAACCTCCCTGGACCCAGGCAGGAAGCCAAAGGGGAACTTCCCCAACAGCAGGGCCGGCCTGAGTATGACCGCTTTTCCCGCAGTCACCCCGAAAAGTCACCCCGAGAATTCAGGGACTGCAGCCCCAGGTCCTCCGCAAGCCAGCCGGCACCCGCGGGCCAGGCGGCGGCTTCTCCCTCTCCTGTCCGTCCGCTGGGGTTCAGGGGAAATCGGGGCTCCCAGCACAAAGCCAGGCGACACCCTTCCGCCCCCTCCTCCTCCTCCTGCTCCTCGGAAAGGTTTTCTCATTTTAATTTTGCCAAAGCCTCTACTTAAATCCAGCAAGCAGACAGAAAGCAGGGCTCCCTCTGCAGAGAAGGGAGTGTGTGTGTGTGATGGGGGGAGGCACGCGGAAAGAAATAAAATCATACGGAGTAAAACTCAGGAATTAGCCGCGGCGTCCTGCACTAATAAATCAGTCTTGGGGTGCTTGGCGATCAATTCCAATTAGGCCTGAATATGCTAAGCAAGACGGCCCGACCGGGACGTGGTTCCGACAGCCGGCCGGCTTCATTACGGGCTGCGCTGCACGGATCTCTTTCACAAACGGTGTAATCTGATTTCCTTTTGATTTCCATTACAGACAGTGAATAATGACATTTAATTTAGCTGTGCGCCATAAACCCAAAGATATTTGTTGTAATTAAATTACCGCCTGCCCCTCACCCGGCTCTCATAAGTCCCCATTATAACCTGACAGCTGGGTAATATAAGTTTCCACTACAACACAGAAATAAAAGGTTAATAAGCACCAGGTTCCGTAGGACGCTCAATTTATTTACACCAAATTTCCACACCAAATTGAAACTCTATCTTCTAACAGCACGAGACAGGCTTTTCCTGGGCAGGAACCGCAGGACAATTCAGAGATGGGATTAAAATATATATATCGTGGCTTTTCTGTCCGCCCTTCCCAATTCCCGGCCCGTGTTTTCTGGCCCCCTCTGCCCGCCTGTGACCCGGTTTCACTAATTGATTTTTATGAGAGTTTTTCTGCCTTCTCCGTTTATGATGGGATGCTTCCCCTCCCCCCCCCGCGGCCCACAGAAAATTACACCTTGGACGCCATCCCTGCTCGAGTTTGTTTTTATTATTATTTACAGTTGTTAATTTTTAATTTGCCCCCAATCGATCCCTGTGCATTTCGGCAGCGCGCGCGCGCGAGCACAGACACACACAGGTCCCAGCCCCGGGGCCCAGGCAGCACGGGCTCGGCACGCACTGGCACCCTGGCCTCCGCTCTCTCTGAGGACACCCCAGAACCTGACTCCTGGAACTCAGCACCCGGCTTGCCGGCTAAGGTACTACCGTATGCCGTAATAGACTGCTGCGAAGAAATAGTGCAGAATTAAATTACGAGTAATTTATTTTTATAGAAGCACTACATCAAGGCCTGAGAGATTATTGCGAGGCCCTGGCAGGACAGTAGGAGATGACATAAAAGTTGACGTTGCCTAAAGGGAAAGTTTAATCTTTTGATTAATTTATCCGGTGAGCCTCGATCCATCTTCCCCAGACAGTGTCAAGGTGGCCGAGAGCCCCTTGCGCCCGCCTGGCCTCTTTCCCAGCTGGAGAAAAGAGGGACCTGGCCTGCGAAGGGCTCCCCCAGGGCCACCCGCTTTTTCTCTGCGTGGGGGACAAGCCGGACCGGCTGGCTGTCACTGCCCTGCTGAGCGAGGAAGCCCAAGGACTTGCCAGTCGTTATTGCATCATAAGGAACCCTAATTTTCACTGAAGCTTCTCACACTCACACGCGCACACACACGCACACCGTTTTTATAAAACTAAAGATTTTATGAAGCGGTGTCCAGCCCTAGCCTCAAGGGTGCTTGCATTTTGCAAGTCAAGCTGGGGCCTCGCTCTGTTTGAATTTAGTGACCGGGATGAAGCTGCCCCAGGCCAAACCTCCCAGCCTCTTGGAGGCCTTTTCTTTTTTTTTTTTTTTTTTCTTTTTTTTGCTTTGGGAACTGGTCTCCCTGCGCCAAGCTGAGTGGTGCCCAGTGATATTAATTTCGTTTCCTTAGCTGCGCTCCCCAGGGCACCAGGTTCCCAACCCCGTCTGTCTTTAGCCCTTCTGTGAGGCTTACAAACAGGAGTCAGAAAGGGGAACCCAGGGGCCAGCGAACCCAGAAACCCATTTCTGCAGCGACCTCACCTCTGGAACACACACACACACACACACACACACACACACACACACACACAGAGTCACACACACCCAGCAAATAAATTGATCAATTTAACCAAACGTTTGCACTCCAGAAAACACTTAGCCCAGCCTAGCTCTGTGCAGCCGCCTGCTGCAGGCCCCCGTCTCTCCGGAAGGGCAGCAGATGGAGCCTCGAGAACTCATGCGCTCCCGGGGGACCCGCTGGAGAGACAGTGCCCGAGACCCCTCACTAATCCGGCCCCGGGTGGGTGGTGTCCTCGATCAGATCAAGATGCCCCCGTGTGTGTGTGTGTGTGTGTGTGTGTGTGTGTGTGCGCAGAGCCCTTCCCACGATCCTCAGCCTCTGCGAACCAGCAGGGAATGGGGTGTTTGGAGAGGCGAGGGTGCCCCCTTGCAGGAGAGGGGCCCCCAAAAGGGAACCTGGCTCTGAGGGCCTGACAGCCTGGCTCTGCAGGGGCGACCCTGTCACCAAAGGCCAGCGCACGGTGTGCTGGTGAGACCCCAGCCAAACGCCCTGCCCGAGGCGCAGGACCCGGGTGTGCAAGGCGCAGGGATGCCGGCTGGGCCCCTACGCAGCACTCACCTGCACTCGTGCCTCCGACAGCCCCAGGCGCTGGCTGAGCTCCTCCCGCATGAAGGCGTCCGGGTAGTGCGTCTCGTCGAAAAGTCGCTCCAGCTCGTTGAGCTGCTCCAGTGTGAAGTTGGTGCGGCTGCGGCGCTGCTTGAGCTTTGTCTGGCCGTCCTCATCCTCCGACTTGAGGTCCTCACGCTTCTCCTTGCAATCGTAGATCCCTGGGGGCGGGCAGGGGGGCAGGATGTGAAGCTGAGAGACCCCCATCCCAGCTCCAGCGTGGCCCACCCCGGGTTCTCTGACCCCTGCCCCAAGCCCTGCCTGCGGGCTGTGCGCTTTTCCCTGGGTCCGGCCTGAGTCCAGCCCAGGACACACACACACACACACACACACACACACACACACACACACACTCACTCACGCCGGCAAGGGGACATACACTCCACGGGACCCACAGCCCTCGCCGGCGTGACAGCATGCCGCGGTGTTCCTTGGCCTACAGTCAGCAGCGTTTACTCAATTATGCACTTTGCCTGTGTTGACACAGCATAACCTTTTTTTTTTTGGAAGGCAAGCAGTGTTAAATATTATTTTTAAGGCAAAGGAACCTAAGAAAAATTGCCTGAGTGTGTGGACCCAAGGCAAACCGCTGTCCCCTCTCCCGGAGAGACCCGAGGCCTCCCTACTGGCCGCTGGCCGCTGGCTCGGCCGGGTCCTGGGCCCTGTAAGCGCTGGTCTCCTGACCCCAGAGCTGGGTCCTGTCCCAGCTCCCGGCCTGAACTCCGCACTGCACAAGTGCTGAGCTCTGAGTCTGGAAGTCCTCACCTCTGACTTTCTCACTCAGGAAACCCAGCCCCGAGGGGAGCCCAGACCCAGGACTCTCCGAGTTGTGCCAGTCAGGGGCTCATCGGACCTTCTGCCGGGAGGGAGAAAGGGGAAGTTTAAGCTCAAAGGAAAACGGAAAGTCAGGATTGCCGTGCTGTGTGCTGCTCACCCGAGGCTTCTAGGGCCTTCCGCTGTATAAACGCTTCCAGGCCCAGCTGGAGGCTTCACAAACGGCTCCGGGGTGTCCCGGGCGCCCGGGGCTGCGTCGGCTGCAGCCCTGCACCCACGCTGCTCCCCTTCTGCGTCGGCTGCAGCCCTGCACCCACGCTGCTCCCCTTCTGCATAGAGCAACCCTGACCCTAACCAGAGGTCCCCAGGCTCACAGATAAAAGGTTGCTTAAGGAGCTGCGACCTCAGCTGTGATCTCCGGATCTCTGCACTGCCTCAGAGGCGCCCTCCAGCTCGGCGGCCAGCGTGGAGGGCCCAACGGACCCAAAAACCCGGGCGTGGGGCAGTCGCCCCAGCCCTGTCTTTCCCAAACTGTCCCCTCATGGCCTGGCAAGCCAGGCACCCCTGGCAAGTGGCACCTTCATCCCTCCCTTCCCGGCCTGAAAGGAAGGAGCTGGGTCCTCTGTGTGCCTGGCTGTGATCCTCTCTGCTTGCAGACCTGTTCTTCTTTCCTTCCCCTCTCCAAGTAGGACCCGGGGTCCCGCCCCAGGCAGAGCCGGGCCTTCTGGTCTTCACCTGCGCCTCGGAATCCCAGCGCTGGCCAGTCTGGGGAAGGGCTCGGCAATTCCAAAAGGCGCAGGCCTTGCGGAGAAAGTGCGCTTGGGGGTGTCGGAGCCCCTCTCCCCTCAGTCAGGGGAAACACCAAGCTTGCCCTGCACGGCACACTGCTGGCTTTCCCGATGGCACCTCTGGGATGTCCCCGGTGCCAGAAACCGGCAGGGAGAAGCTCGGGCCTCGGATGGGTCCTGACGAGAGGGTGCCCAGTGCAGGAGGTGCAGCTGCTGCCTCCTCTGCTTTGTCCAAGCAAAACCTCTTCCTTGTGGGTCCCAGGACCAGGGGTGCAGAGCTAGGACCCAAGCTGGGAGCCGGCAGCCCCCAGGGCTCTTCCCTGTGCGTCTCCTTCTTCTGTGCCTACAAGCTCCAAGCCTGCGGAAGCCCCAAAGCCTGCATCGGCCATCCCAGCCACAGGTCACAGAGGAAACCCAACTCGGGGTTCCCGGCTGGAACCGGAACCGACACCCCATTCTGAGCTGGCCGGGACGCCATGAAAGTTCTACCCCTAAAATGGCATCCTCCACGGTGACCCCAGCTGTGTCATGCACTGACACCTGAAAGTTATCTCTGAGGACACCCCGACCTGCAGCCCCCACCCACTGATGCGGCCCAGCCCGGGCTTGGGCTCCAAGGTCAGCCAAAGCGTGAGCCCAGGAGGCCCACCAGAGGAGGAGGAGGAGGAGGAGGAGGAGGAGGAGGAGGAGAAGGGGGGGCCTCCTTCCTGAGCAGACCCCAGCCGGCCACCCGCGGGCACACAAGTGGTTTTAATTTGCAAACCCAACCTCGAGTCTCCAGGTTCGAGGGGAAAGTTTTCCTTCCTGGGAATGGGACCCAGACAAGCCCAACCTCACCCTCTCCGGCCAGGGTGCCAGGCGCCCCCCAGGAGAGAGAAGGGAAGCGTGGCTCTGTGTCCCAGACAGACAGACAGACACACCTCACTGCGGCCACTTCCACTCTTTCGGACAGGTCCTGGGGACCCACCCCGGCCTGAGAAAGTTCGTGCTAGGGCGCCAGGCGTGCACCCGAGGCCCAGCAGGCCAGGGACCTGTAATGCTAGGGCTGCCCGCCCCATCCCCGGTTCTCTGCCCCGGTGCTTCCTCCTCCTCCTGCTCCTTCTTCACGAAAACCCCCGGCGGCGATCGCCGGCCCAGGCCTCTCCCCGCCAGATGTAGCGGCAGGAGTTGGGGGTGCAGGGCGAGGCTGGGCGAGGCCAGGCCAGGGCCCCTTCCTGCAGCTCCCGGCGTGCGCGATGGTCCTCCTCGCGAGGCCCCGGCCAGGGGCAGCACCGCCGCGGCCCCCTTCGCTCCTGGCCAGACCCAGCCAGAATCCGAGGCGCCGGCGAAAGGAGCTCACCTTCCCCTGCGCCCCTGCCGGCGCCAAAGTCCTTCAGCTTCTCCTTGTCCAGCTCCGCGTGGTCCTTGAAGAGATGCAGGGCGCAGTGGCCGGCGCCGTCCGGCACGTCCGGCAGGCCGGGGTCCGCGGCGCCCAGCTCCCGGGAGCGCGCCAGCCCGCCCTCCAGAACTTCGCGGTAGGTGATGGAGTCCTTCTTGCCCGCGCCTCCGCCGCCCACGCCCGCGTTCTCCTTGCTTTTCTGGTCGAAAGATTTGGAGACGAAGGCGGTGAGCTCCTCCATGGCCCCGGGCGCGCGCGGGTGCGGGTCGTGCGCCCTGGCTGCGCCGGCCGGGCTGCGTCCGCTCCTGCTGCGGCCCCCGCTCCGCCTGCGCCCGCTTCTGCCGCTGCCGCGGCTCCGCGGCCTCCTCGGCGCGCCCCGGGGAGCACAGGACGCGGGCCCGGCGCTGCGCTCCCCGCTCCCCGCTCGCTCTCGGCCGCCGGCGCGCGGGTGGCGAGTCCCTCCCCTGTGTTATTTATGCCTCGCAATTTGCGATCTCACTATTTATACGCGGCTACCTTCGCCCAACCCCCTGCGCCCCTGTCTGGAGCAATTACGGCTGCTCCGCTCGCTCGGGGCGCGCAGGAGGCGGAGGCTGCGGCCGGGGCGCACGCACGGGGCGAGGGCACGGCGCGGTGCCCCCCCAGCCGGCCCGCCCGCCCGCCGCGCGCCCACCGCGACCCCCCCAAGCCCGGCGCCTGCGTGGCTCGGCTCTGTGCTGCACCGACGCTAGCTCGGCGTCTGCGGACCTCGGCGTGGAGAGGTACAGAGGACACATTTTTTTTCTTCCTCCTTTGCAAAGGAGGAGAAAGAGAAAGAGCGCGCGCGCACTGCTGGCCGCAGGTCCCCGCGCCGCTCTCCACGGCCGCCGCGGCCGGGAAGCCCAACTCCGAGCGAGCGCACTCTGCGCGTCCGACACACCGCCCCGGGCTTCTGCAGCCCCGAGGCCCCGGGATACCCGGCTGCTCCCTTCTCCACCCCACCCCCAGCGAGGGAGGCCGAGGCATGGACATCTCCCGCACCACACACCCCCCGGACTGTGGGGCGCTGTGCACGACGCAGGGACCGGACCCGAGCCGGGGGCGCGCGCGGCCACGCAGGCGAATCCGCTCCAACTTGGAGGCGCGCTGTGCCACGGCGGGATGCAGAAGGCACCGGCCCAGGTCACGCTCCTGGGGAACCCCCGACAGGCGGAGGAAGGGGCTGAGGGTCCCCGGCGTCGCTCGCTGGCTCCTGCAGCTCGGAGGGGACGGCGGGGAGCGCTGCCACCGAGGCCCTGGACGCAGACGCCCAGCCCGCCCGGCAGCGCCCGGGGCGCAGCGGCAGCGGAGAAGCCCCGGGTCCGCGAGAAGCCGTTGGTAACATCAACGCTTGGCGCGCTGTCCCCCGCGGGCCGGGAGCGACGGAGGCCTCCGCCTCCTCTCCTCGGCTTTGCCCCGGGGTCACCCGGGTGCGCGGAGGTTTATTATGGAAAATGCCTGTGTTTGCGCGGCGACTTCTCCCTGGCCCCTTCGCGTCGCAGGGGTTCCGGGAGATGCATTTCCAGGACCCTGAAAGCCAAACTGTCATCCTGTCTGCAAAATGCCATCCGTGAATACATTTGACTCTGCCCTCTTTTAAAAAATACCTCCTCATCCCTGCAGCCCGACCCCAGTAGGCACTGGACAGTTTTCGTCCAGGGAGGAGGTGCTGATTTGTTTCAAGGGTTCTGTCTGTCTGTCTGTTTTGAAGCACTGTGAGCCACGTGCCCAGCCCTTTCTTCATTTTTTTTTTTTCAAACAGGGTCTCACGAAGTCTCTAAGTTGCTCGGGCTGGCCTCCAAACTTGTGCATCTTCCTGCCTCAGCCTCCCAGAGTGCTGGGATGACCCCACCGCTGCCGCCACCACCACACCTGCCCGGCTTGCATTTACTTAAGATGGTCTGTCTTCTTCAGCAAGAGGGTGACCAACTCACACACCAGGATGGCGTCCACACTGGGGCCTCCTGAGTTCTGTCGGGGAGATTGCAAACAGCCCCACGAGGCTGGAGCAGGAGAGGCCAGGGGCTTGGGATGGGCAGCAGGGCCTGGGCAGCCCCGGGGCTGGGGTCCCTGCTCAGGTCTATTTCTCTGGGGCCCTCTGCTCCACCTGGGCCTGCAGACCAGAGGGGCCACTGAACCTGCAGCCTTCCTGCCTCAGCCTTCCAGGGTGCTGAGGAGTCAGGGTTGCCTGGGACACACAGATCCCAGAGGCCTAAGGGGGACTGGGAAGAGAGATAGATACCCCAAGAAGAGTGGAGGGGACTCCCGGCTACAGCAGCTTCTGGGGGTCCCTAGGCTGGGAGTGACTGTTTCTGTCCTGTCCTGTGCTATACCCCACGGCATCCCCCCACAGGGGTCCCCAAACCTGAGCAGTTGCAGGAGGCCAGATAGAGACCCCAGCCTCCTGCACCCCTGCCTCACCTGAGAGGAAAGCCCAGAACCAGAATCCCCAGGGCCCCCCAGGAATTCAGGTGCGGAAAGGGAAACTCAAGAGCCTTAGGAGAGAATCTGGGGAAGTTCAAGCCGGCCGTGGTGATGCAGGCCTGTCATCCCAGCACGCGGGAGGCTGAGGCAGAATGGTTACTGTGAGTTCCAGGCCAGCCTGAACTACACAGCAAGACCTTGTCTCAAAAAACCACCAGGAAGCACTGGAGACCCATCTCGTCCCTCGGTGTCCTCAGCCTTGCTGGTCTCATCTCTTTTTTTTTTTTTTTTTTTTTTTTTGTCCTGTTTTTCCAAAGTTACTCGCCGGTGGAGTGAGGTCACCTTTTCCAAAATCCAGCTTGGCCTTGCAGATGAGCAAAATCGCAGTCTCCCTGTCACAGAGGGTGGAGGAACCGGGGTCCCCTGAACCCCTGACCCCTGGCTCCCCATGCCAGGAGGGAGGGAGCCACTGCTGCCACAGCAGACCCTGTGCCCACCCCGCTGGGGCCCACCGGAGCACTGAGGCCCCCAGGCTGGGGGTGTCCGGCAGGGCCGGGCTGAGCCAGGCAGGGCAGTGGGCGGTGACGTCTCTTCTCCCCTTCCCTGTAGAAAGCAAAAGCCCTGGGGAATGCCTCAGCTGCTGGCCACTGCAGACCACACGGACCCGGACGGGTGGATGGACAGATGGACAGATGGATGGACGTTGGGGTGCTGGTGTCCGAGCCGGGCACCCCAGATTCTGCTGCCACCCAGCACAGTGGTCACGGCTCAGCCGGCAGCCACGGGACCCCGGGTCCGGTCTTGGATGGCAGGCAGACCCTGGGCACTGCCGCCAGGTGTGATAACAGACAGTGCCCTCCATTCTTCTGGCAACACCCGGCTGTTCTGTTACACGAATTAGGTAAAATTGAATGTCTCCCTCTCTCTCTCCCTCCCTCTCTCTCATGTTTATAAAGCCAAGGGACAAGAATCTGCATGAATATTCAAATATCTAACTCGGTATTCACTTAATCCTCTGAAAGACGCAAGGCTTCCATTTCTCAGCTGCGGCAGGGCAGCTCCGACTGCCCCCCGCTTATCCAAATATATTTACTTTAAATCAAATCTCACGCCCGGAGCTCCCCGTGGCTGAGCCGCTGCTGGGACACCCACCGGAGAGAAGCTTCCCTGCCTCTGCCTCCACTGAGGGTTTATTTTGGGGGTGGTCTGGAGCTCTGTCTCCACCCACTCCCCGAAACCCCCACTCATTCCTCACCCAAGCAGGCAGCCTAGAAAATGTTTCTGGGAACCTGCCCCTGGCCCCGTCCTTCACGATTCCCAAGGCCGCCTGGCCATGACGAGGAGGGCGGTTTGTTTTCAAACAGCCAAGCAGCCCCTCCCTCCCCGCACATGAAATATTGACAAGTATTGACCCGGGTTTGGGGTTTTCCAGATGTCTTCACACATCAAGCTTCGCTCCCCCTCCCCCCGCCCGCCCCCCCCTCAGGGACCCCCGCCCCCCTGCCCCGCCCTCGGGTCCCCCTTTTGAAATTAGCGACTGGTGTCTCTCTCCCTGGCGAACCGTGATTATCGACTGGCTGGAGCACAGGGATTTATTTGCAGATGGGCCTGAGCAGAGGACCAGTGTGCCTTTCTGAGCATGGCCACTGGGCCCGCTGGTTGCTGTGTGCGTGCCCAGCCCTGCCCGCTGGACGTGGGGTTGTCCCCGCTGTCCCAGTCCCGTCCCGGTCCCCTCTGCCTGGGCGCCAAGGAGGGCGCTCCACAAAGCTTGCGTTTCCTGGGAGGGAAGGCGGGCGCCCGCTCCTCCCGGCAGCCAGCGAGGGCCTCCCGGCCGAGTCCGCAACAGATGTCGAGCATTACAGCTCTTTCCCTTCCAGCTTTAATCACGGGACCTTTGCTTTATGTTTTATTTAAGAAAAACATTATTTTTTCAGAGAGCAAAGCTGTTTGCCTCGGACAGAGCCGGGCGCAGACCGAGGCTACACAAACGAGGGCGGGGTTTGGAGCTGGCGGCCTGCTCCCCTTTCTGTGGTAATTAACGCCCCGGGAAGACTGGGGTGGGGGCTCCCTGGATTTTTCCACCCTTTTCCCGGCACGAGAGTGGCTTGTTTTCCTCCGCTGCCCCTCCTTCAGGTGCGGCAGAGACCAGGGCGGATGGGGCTTATTCTCTCCAAATTTTAAAATGTGGGGGAAAGGGCCGGAGACAGCGCTCACCAGGGCCACTGAGGGCTTCGAGGCTGGACACCCTGCGCCTAGCTGGCAGCCCAGAGCGCCTGGCTACCTCCTGGGCGGCAGGGACCCTGCTCAGAGGTCCAGGATGCCTATGATATGCCCCCAAACTGCATCGCAGGCCCACCACCCGCCCCTGCGCCCTGAAAAAGGAAATCCCCACATCCAGGTGGTCAGATCCGGAGCACGAGGCCTCAGGGGTCTCTCGGGCACCGCGCACCTGCCGGGGGGTTTGCCAAAGCTGGCGGGAGTCCCCCCAACTCCCTAAGTCCAAGGACGGCTGATGGCCACGCCCTCACTCACTCCTGCAAGCAGGATCTTGGGTAACGCTGGGAAGGGAGGTCTTTCCAAAAATGTAGAAAGGACCCTCCCCGTCACTCCCCGTGGGGCGCCCTGGGGAGCGGTACCCCAAGCCCCAGGGCCCTGAGTGCCACCACCCCTACTCCGCAGGGCCTTGGAAGGGGCGACCCCCAGGTCTCTGTCCTGGGGACCACTTTCTGCACCCCACTAATGAGGCGCCCTTGGCCGCCCGGGGCTGCCTGCTCGGTGGCGCAGGACTGGACCTGTGGTCCCCAGGGCCGGGTCGGATCGCGGGCGCAGAGGTGCGCACGGGGTGGGTGGGGACTCGGTCCGTGCACGCAGCAGCCAGGCCTAGCTAATTGGAGAGCAGCGCGCGGCCCGGGCGCCCGGGGCGAGGGGGGCCCAGCGCCCAGGCTTAGCCTCCTGGCCTGAGGCGAAGCTCGGGGCGAGAGAGCCGAACTCGGGCTGGACGCGCGCCGGCCGCCAGGGCGCTCCGCGCTGCGCCCTCTCCAGCCTCGCGCCCCGGGCGCACCAAGCAGGGCGTGCGCCCGAGCAGCACCAGGGCGATTCATTATCTCACGGGTCGGGCACTGAACCGGCAGCTCGCACACCGAGCTCCCCGCCCCCGTCCCACCCCCGACTGTTTTTTCTATTTTTCAGTTTCAGACAGGGTCTCCGCAAGTTGCTAAATTGCCCAGGCTGAAGTTGGACTTGCAACCTTCCTGCCTCAGCCTCCTCTGCTACAGGCCTGCGGCACCAAGCCTAGCTACAAATGTCTCTGACTCTGTCTCTTTCTTTCTGTTGTTCTTTCTGTGTTAGGAATTGAACTCAGAGCCTTTGCATTGAGGTCCATCCCCAGCCCCTTTGCTTTTCTTTTTGATTTTGCGAAAGGGTCTCGCTAAGTCATTAAACCGCCCAGGCTTGCTGGAACTTGGAATCCTCCTGCCTCAGCTTCCCAGAGTGCTGGGATCACAGGTATATGCTGACACTCTGGAGGACAGCAGGATTATTTTCCTGAACCTGGATGAATGCCAAGACACCTAGGCAGGGGACCACGGGGTCCAGCTTGCTTCCCGTAGGCCTGCACCAGGGTCCCGCTGTCCCGCTGCTTAGCGGTCCCAGGGGCCTAAGTGCATTGTGTGCTGTCTCTGTTACTGATTCTAGGACCTGGTACCCCAGGCGCCCTGGAGCCTGTGAGGTGTGGGAAGAAATCAGTCAAGCCTTAACTACAGCATAGGCAGCGGGCAGGGGGATTAGACCCACCCCCACCCATCCATGCAGCCACACATCCGTCCTCCCCATGCACCCATGCACCCACCCACCCATCCGCCCACTCTGTGGGTGTCTTCTGGCCGTGGCCAGGCACCCACAGCACTCCAGGTTTATGCAGGCAGGCACCCTAAAAGTTGTGAGGAGAATCTGTTATTTTAGCATATTCTGTTCATATCTGCTTTTTCTCTTCTGTTTTCACAATAGCAGTGACCACAATAAGCCCAGCAGCTCAGAGCCCAGCTTCCAGACCGAGATCCGTGGACACCAAGGTCCTTTCCGTGGGCCCTCTGTGCCGTCACCGAGCTCTCCCGGGCACCATGGCAGGCTGGGCAGTGACCCACGACATCCACACCCCCGTCCTTGGAGCAGGTAGCCGTGTCCCCTCCCATGGTGGACAGGGCTATGCACAGGTCAGCATGGAATGAGCGATTACCTGGGTTGGCAAAGACTGGCATTGCCAGGAGAACCCCAGCTGTCCCAACCCCAGGAACAGAAGTAGGCCAAGACCCTGAGTGAATCTGGAAGCAGACCTTTCTCTTGCAATGCATGCCACTTGGGACACTGTGCAATCTCAGGGGCCACGCCGTGCGGAGACATGTGACACCGTGAGGTGAGAAACCACTGCTGTCAGAAGCCAATCTGGTTGTGAGCCTTTGTCACCGCAGCGCAGGACACAAAGACATCCGTCCCTACAAGCACTGGTACTGGTGGCAGGTGTCGGGGACACAGGAACTGACGTCACTGTGCTCTTGGGGGACCCGAGCCACAGACGGGCATGAATTACAGAAACGGAATATGATTTCATGGACAGATGGTCTGTGCCTTTGCCTCCTGTCACAGTGACAGAACATATGAGAGGAACCAGTTTGAAGAGAGGAAAAGCTGTCTGGGGCTGATGGTTTCGGAGGGATTAGTCCATGGTCACCACCTCCTGGGCTGTGGGGAGGCTGTGGTGGAGCGTGGGTGCTCACTCTGTGGTACACAGGAAGTGAACGGGAGGGAGGAGGACGCCAGGGTTCTAAGTGGCCTCCAAGCCAGACTCCAATGACCTCACTTCCTCTCACTAAGCCCCCTCTTAAAGGCACCCCACCGACCGGTAGCTGCAAGGGGCTGAGGCTGCTGTACCCCAGGCAGCCCTGGGTCCTAACAGATCCAGGAAGGAGAAAGGCTCTTTCCAGCTGCATGTTTCCAGAAGGCTCGGATTCCTTCTTTCATCCGACATATGGTGCCAGAACAAGGACTATGGAACTGTCTGTGTGCCCTCCCAATTGTCTTCCCTCCTCAGTGGCCATGACTGTGTGCCCCCCAATTCTCTTCCCTCTCCGGTGGCCATGACTGTGTGCCCTCCCAATTCTCTTCCCTCTCCAGTGGCCATGACTGTGTGCCCTCCCAATTCTCTTCCCTCTCCAGTGGCCATGACTGTGTGCCCTCCCAATTCTCTTCCCTC
>PVLD010024361.1:0-25617 GCA_004027595.1 Dinomys branickii
TACCTTTTGGAATGGTAATGTTTATTTTGTGCCTTTAAATGTTATAAGTGTTTAATTTTCATTTGTATGGGGGCAAGATGTTAAGGTTCTAATATAAGCATATCTCTGTATCTGGAAACTGGTTTCAAGAAATGTGTCTGATTGCCAAGTTGACAAGGGGTGGAATGTTATGGTTGATATATTTTGTCAACTTGGGGAGTCTAGAGTTTTGGCTGAGTGATTCAGCAGGAAGCCAACTTGCTTACTTTGTATATATCCTGAGCCTGTGGAAAAGGAAAGCATGGAAATGTTGTGAGAGCTACACGTCCCCTGGGTGGGGTAGGCTGTTTACAATGTAAGGGAAGGAGAGAGGCTGCTTGCAGCCATTCTTCCCTTTTGCTTGTGATTTGTGCTGTGCTCTGCTGCCCTGCACAGTTTGCCCTTTGCCATGTGCCACTCTGCCTCAGTACCAGCCAAGTATAGACTGAAACCTCCACAAACTGTAAGCTAAATAAACCTTTCCTTCCTTCATTTTGAGTGTTGGGTATTTTGTCTCAGCAAGGAGAGAAAAGAAACCAAGACAAACTTATAATACAAAGCCAACTTAGTACCAATTTAATATATTACTGGTAATGTTAACTAATTTATTATAGTGTCTTGAGTTTTACAGATTTCCTAATTTTGCAGTCATTTGTTTTTCCTTTATAACTATTAAATAGTTTGTAGTAAAGAACTTTGAAACTATCCAAGTATCTTGTTCTTGTTTTTTTTGTGTGTGTGTTTTTTTTTTTTTTTTGGTACTGGGGATCGAACTCAGGACCCTGCGCTTGCTAAGCAAGCGCTTATTCCACTCAGCTATATCCCCAGCCCCGAAGTATCTTGTTCTTAATTTTACTTTCAATGTATTTATTTATATAATATTTTATATTATCAGTTTCTATATTATCTAATGCACTATAAAATAAAGCCATCACTGTTTATTGCAATACTCTCATTGTTCTAGCTTTGGCCAACATAATATGCTTGAAATCCTTTTGATATGCCCCCGGAACATTTATAAATTATTTCCTTGCTTTCAGGCACAGATGTTCTAGGCTTCTTTTGATTTTCCTACATGAGCCCAGAATCAGTCATTTCAACAAAGATCTCTAGTACTTTAACAGAAAATGGTCCTAGATAATCTCATAGCTATGAGTAGCACTGATCTGAGTATCTCTTATTAAATGCACACATACACATGAAAATACAAACTTTCATATATGTATCCATAGGTCCACACTAAGTAATACCTGCAATTTCAGTTCAATACCATAGAGTTTAATTTTACCTTTGGCAGGTGTATGATAACATTTTCGCATTCACATCTTTAATGTTTAGCTATATTTTTCACTTACTATGAAACAAATCTCCCATCACTGCCACCTCAATTCTCATATCAGCATAGATATCTTCCCCATCCCTTTGGGGATCCAAAACTCTATGCCTAACCACCCACCCATATGGGTGTCCGTATCTCATTTAGTGCTGACCAATTTAAGCCGGAGTGCTAACATGCCACTACCCTGCATGGAAACCTCCCTTACCCCACTTAGTTCCCCACACCTCACACCGGGATGCCTTTCATATGGAGAGCCTCTTCTCCTGGTTTATCTCTGAAGCCTCACATAGGTTTGTCCTTCCAGTTCACCCAGTGCATTGATTGTGTCCTTACCAAGTCCATGCTCTGATCCACTTTGATGGAATTCTCTCCTCGCTTCTCACCTTACTGTCTCACTGGTACTTGTCTTTAGGTTTTTCTATTTCATAGCTTTATCAATAAAATATACTATTCTTATATGTATGGTCACACTCATCTATTTGTGCCAGGTGCTAGGATATGTGGATGAGCAAGAGCCTTTTAATGTATCACATGTGTTTAAGATCTGGCTCTCATTAGTTTGCTTTCTTTATCCTGAACAGATTTCTAAACTACAGAAGGAAGAAATAAAATCCAAGCTGTTGTCCCACTGAGGCCTAGGAATAAGCAACACTAACAGCATAGGAGAGTTCTGAGTGATACCCAAAAGCTTTAAGGTTGGTTTTTAAGCTTGTTTGCTCCAGATTGAAGTCTAACGTCTGGAAAAGGCCTATAGGAATATTCTAGAAATGAAAGTATTTAAAATGTAGGTCAAACAGAAAGAAAGGATTAAGCATTGAAAACACTAATATGATTCCTATTTCCTTCAAATCATTATAGAATAGTGCTTCTTAAAATATCCCCGTTTTAGTTTAGTAAAAGGTTTTCAATGAATAATCAAAATCATCCTATGGTCCCTAAAGTGGATGTAGCAGCCAAACAAGAAGTAGGCAGAAGTGGAATAGTGGAAATACACTGTTGTTTAAGTAGTGAAAATGTGAACATCTACCACTTATTCTTCAATTATGAAGAAAGTTAGGCAGTTAAACCTCTTCAAGTTGTTTACTTCTTGCATTAATAACTATTATTAAATGTAATGGTTTCTCAATATTTCTTTATAAATATTTAATTTGTTAGAAACTTTATGCTATATTACTTGAGCGTTGTGCATGTGTGTGTGTGTGTGTGCGTGCATGAGAGAGAGAGAGAGACAGAGAGAGAGAGAGAGAGAGAGAGACTCTTCTAAATGTAAAAGCAACCTCTCAAAATGTGTTATGATTTATATCCCAGTGTCCCACGCAAAGCCTCATGTACTTACAGGTGGGGCATGGGGGAGGAAGTTGGACCATGGGCCCGTGATGCTCATGGGTGGGTTAGCCCACTGATGAGTTTATAACTAAACATGCTTTTGGGAGGTGAAGCCTGTTATAAGGAGGTTGGTCCCTGTAGGCATGCCCTTGAAAGGCATGTTTCTCTCCCTTCTCCCTTGATCTGCTCTCTTTCCTATCTTCCACACCTGAGTAAGCCTCCTTTGCCATGCCACCCTGTACTGAAACCACTAAAATCTATGAGCCAAAATAAGACTTTCCCTCATTATTTTGTGGGTATCTGGCATTGTGTCTCAGCAACAAGAAAGTAACTAAAAAACATATGTGAAAGAATGATTTTAGATCATGGCTTGTAAAAAAAAGGCTGAAGGTAGATTGGTAGTTTGTTGATGCCTGCTTAAAAATACACTCAATAGTCCTCAAAGTATGACTCCTGGAGTAAAAGCATCAGCTTCTTTGGGGAACTGAGAGACTCACCTATAGTTATTACATTTAGCTGGGTCCTTGTCCAGTTTTGTAACCAGCGTAATACTATACTCCTTTCCCTTTCAATATATTCCCTTCCCTTTCAATTTTATTAAAGAGTTTGAGAAGTATTGGTGTTACATTGAAGTTCTTGGAGAACTCACTGGTGAATCCACCGAGTGCTGGACTTGTCTTAGGTTTCTCATTTGTCCCTCAATTGTTACCTATTATTGAGTTATTAGGAGTTTTTCTAGTTTCTTCATTAAGTGCATATGTTTCTTAGCATCTGGAGTTTTCTTCAATTTGTTTGATTAAAATTTTCGTGGTAGTTATTAATCAAGGATCTTCCAGATTTTGGTGGTGTCTGTTGTGATTTCATCTTTTGCATTTCCAATTGCACTGATGTACATCTATTCTCCTTTCAGTGAGTTTTCCTAAGGGTTTGTCTATTTTGTTTGTTTTTTCAAAGAATTAACTCTTCAATTCATTGATTCTTTTTATTGTATTTTTGTCCCAAGATCATTCACTTGTACTCTGAGCTTTATGATTTTCTTCCTAATAGTAGGTTTAGAGTTGAAGTATTCTTATTTTTCTAGGAATCATGAGGTGTGTTATTCTGCTATTTACTTGAATTCACTCTGTTTTTGTAATTTGCAGATTCATAACAATAAACTTCCCCGCTACGAATGCTTTCAAAAAATTACACTGGCAAATAGTATGAAAAAATAATTGAAAAAAATCATATATCATGACCAAGTAGATTTCATCTCAGGGATGCAAGGATGGTTCAATATACAAAACTAATACATCTAATGAACCACAAAGAGAGAACCAAGGACAAAAATCTCATAGTCATCTCAATAGATGCATAAAAAGATTTGACCAAATCCAACATACATTCTTGATAAAAAATAAGCATAAAGAAAATAGATATAGAAAAGCCTTATCTTAATCTGATAAAATTCATTTATAGCAGACTTATTGTCATCATAATATTAAATGTGGAAAAGCAGAAACTTTTCCTATGAAATCAGAAATGAGACAAAGATGTTTACTACCACCATTTCTGTTCAATATAGTACTCGAAACATTAGGCAGAGGAATGAGAGAAAAGAAAGAAATACAAGAATAAGAAGAGGAAAAAAAGAAGTCAAAATATCATTACGTGCAGAGAACATGATCCTTTACATAGAAGAAATCACAAGTTCTATCAAAAGACTCCAAAATTAAGAACCAAGTTCAGCAACGTAGCACAATACAAAGTCAACACAAGAAAAATCAACACAGGAAAAACTAATTCCATTTCTATACATGAATAAAAATACCACAAGCAAAGAGTTAAGAAAACTGTACAATTTTCAGGAGCACAAAGAAAAATTAAATATTTAGAAATTAACCAAACCAAGGAAGCAAAATAATTCTCCAACAGATCTACATTACCCTACAAAAGGAGATTGAAGAGGACACCTCAAAATGGGAAGACATCCTCCATTTCTGGATAAGCAGAACCAATATTGTCAAAATGGCTATACTTCCAAATATATGTATTACATACACACACTCACACGCACATATCCAAATCAAAATAACAACACCATTATAAAATTTATATGGAAGCAAAAGAGACTCAGTGTAGCAAAAGCAAAGCATAAAGCATCACTATCCCAAGTCTGAATTTATATTACGAAGGTACAGTGATAAAACATCATTGTACTGGTACAAAAACAGACACTTGGAACAAAGGAATAGAACAGGGGGCAAAGAATCAACCGAAGACACACTCAGTCACCTGACCTTTGACAAAGAGTCCAAAAATATACACTAGAGGAAAGATAGCTTTTTTAGAGAAACTGTTTATACAAGAACATTGACTCTAATTCCATATCCCTCACCCTACACTAATGTAAAACAAAAATAGTTCAAATATCTGAATATTAAAACAGAGACATGTAGCCTGTTGGAAGATAAAATAGATAAAACTCTGAAAGTCATAGGCAAAAGCAAAGGCTTTGTGAACAGAACCGTAGTTGCTGAAGAAATAATCTGAAGAGTCAACAAATGAGAACTTATTAAATTAAAAGCATAGCAGTGAAAACAATTACCAAAGTGAAGAGACAACACATATAATGGGAAAAAAGTTTGTCAGATATAACTTGGATAAAGAACTAATATCCAGGGTATATAAAAACTCAAAAGAATTAGACATACCAAAATAAAAGACCCCATCAAAAATGGGTAACTGAAATCAAAAGATACTTGCTCAGAAGAAGTATACATGTCCAATAAATAAAGTGACAAAATGTTCAATATATCTGGGAATTAGGGAAATGTAAATTAAAACTATATTTAGATATCCTAGTAAGAAAAAAAATGGTTATAATCAAGGAATGAAATAATAATAAATGCTGGTGAGGCTATTGAGAAAAAGAAATCCTTACACGTTGGTGGGAATGTAAACTAGTGCCATCACTTTGGAAATTAAGATGAAGATTCCTCAAAAAATAGAAATTTATTTACTCAGCTTTTATCCTACTAGGTATCTTCCTGAAAGAGTTAAGAACTTAATATTAAGAGTGATACATGTATACCCATTTATAAGAATACAATTCATAGTATCTTAATATCGTTAGTTTTCTATATTTCTATAAGCAGATGAATGGATACAGAAAATGGGTATTTATACAAAATAGGGTATTACTGTGGCTGTAAAGAGAAATAAACTTCAGTCATCATTAGGAAAATAGATGCACCTTGTGACCATTATTTTAAGAGAAACAGGTCAGGCACAGAAGCATAAATACAGCCTTCCTCTTTTAGGAGAATCCCAATGTATGAATAAAGAACAAAATAAACGATAGTAGAAAATACATATTTTGCAAGTGAGAGGGCGATCAAGAGATGGACTGCAGATGTAATCGAATCAAGATGTGTTATGTACATGTACCAACTCCCCGCAGTGAAAGTAATTGTTATATACTGCAAATGTGTATTAATAAAAATAAAAATTTACAAAAAATTTACAAAATTTGAGTTTTTGCCTTCTCACCATTTTTTAAAGTTTATGATTTTATTAACACTTGTTTTCACTGCATGCAGATTACAGATATCTTGGGGAATGAGAACATGTATGTATTACAGCTTGGTTTTCATTTGGTCTTTTTGAGACATGGTCTTTCTTTGCACTTCAGGCTGGCCTTGAGCTCACTTTGTAGCCCAGGCTGGTCTTGGACTTGTGACGATCCTCCTGCCTCAGCCTCCTGAGTGCTGGGATTACAGGCGTGTACCATCACGCCCCACAGCTTGGTTCTTTTTATAATCCCCTTTCTTCTTGTCTCCGTCCCACCTCTTCTAAATCCCCTTTCCTCGTTTTCTTTCTCGTTGATATTATTAATATTATCGCATATTTATGACACATAATTTCTACATTCATTGATGTTGCTAAGTGATCTTATGGGATTTCAGTTATTGGATTTTCAGTTTCAAGAACTTTCCTTTTGCTCTTCCTTTGTACGATTCTTGTGGTACGGAAGCATAGAAGTATAGAAGCCATCATCTATCATATTTTGGCGGGGTTTTTTGGTGGTACTGGGGATTGAATTCAAGGCCTTGTAAGTGTTAGGCAAGCACTCCAAAACTGAGTCACATCCCTCGCCTTATATACCGTATTTTACATACCAAACGTCACTGCAAATGTTGTAACTAATGATCTCACTTTCCTCCAACATGATATAAGAAAGATTTCAATTAAAGATATGGATACCAAAGCTCAGAAAGCATCTTCCCAAGGCCACAGAGCTGGTCAGTGATTCAAGAAGTTTTCAAAAGTGGGCCTGTACTGAATCAGTACACAAAGTGTTCTGTGGTACACCTGCAGTGATATGTTATTGAAAATATTCACCGGACTTCTAGCCCCTGTGCATGGGAGTTGCCTGCAAGGCATGTGCCATTTTGCTCTGCCACTCCCTTCCCTTGTGTCAGTGTCTTGAATCTCCTGTAAGCTCGGTGGAGTAAACTGGCTTTTCCTCTCAACATCTCTCCTACAAAGTATTTCTCCGTCTGTTTTCAATCTCTTCCACAAATATTAAAATTGTCTGCTCTGTAGTGCTTTATAGTTTGGAACACTTGATCTTGTTTATTTTAAAACTATTTTACTATTTTATTACATTTAGCATATGGAATCTACCATCTTCCTATGGAGATTCACAGGGAGTGTTTTCTTTCATTTTATTATTTCCATTAACTGATGAATTACATTAAATATTAAGCCTGTGATTCAAGCTTTGATTCTGAGGAAATAAATTTACATTTCATTCAACTGGATTGTTTTCCTTTAAAATGACTCGTATAGAATAAAGGACATAAGTGTGCTTTAAAATCTTAAACTAAGTAGATATTATAATCTTTTAAAAAATTACTGTAAAAAGAACATTAAGTCTCACAGATCTATTGACAACTGCATTACTCTTATTCTAGCAATATATACATATTAGTAGTGGTTTTAAAAGTACAATCTTTTGAAATGCAGTGGCTGTTTTATCCTCGCAGATATATGACTTGCTTCTTTTCTGGCTTGGTGCATCCTTTAACTATATTTTAGATCATGGGGTTTTGTGCTTCAACAAAATATTCCCCAACATCATTAGAGTGCTAGACAAAAACATCAACTATACCAATTATACTAGAAAGCAGATCAGTGTTTGCATACATCTGGAAAGATAGCCAAAGAAGAAGCAGAATGGTGTTTATCTAGTAATATTATTTTAACCCTAAAATCTGGGTATATTATTATCCCAGTTGCTTGCATTAAAGAGTTTTAAAATGGTTGTATAACCTACATGATGCTCTGACTTAATCTGACACCAATTTTGCTTTTCAAACTTAATCATAAATTATGTGTTTCTGTGTATAGGTTAAAAAAACTTAGTTTTAAAGTAAACAAAATAAAATTCAACCATGTCAATTCCCACCTTTTTCTGCTACTAATCAAAATAAGCTTTGATTTTCTGCAAAATTTGGTATGCTTACATCCTATTCCATACTATTACCAGACTTGGTTTACAAAAGCACACATATCTGCCACAGCACTCTTGTATTAAAATATGTTACTCTTTTAATGACTCTCTGGGAAAAAGACCCAATTCTTAAATATGATATGTGAGATTTCTGAAGGAGAGATTTGGGAACAATTTACCAGGTTAGGTTTTTGTTGATCAAACTAACATAATATAGTTAATCTGTACAAGATGGATGCTAGCAATTCACATACAAGGTTTACTAAGGTTCACAGTAGGGGTTGAGTCCCAGAAAGGATGGATGTGATTTTATTGCTTGCTCAGTGACGCTATCTAGGTGCTTAAGAAACAAGATAAACAAGATCGCTGAGGCACTGGACTCCCTGAATCATGTAGTTTGCAGAAGGAAACAAAAAGCTGGGAACTACAATATGATACAAGTATTGGGAAGAAAAAGTAGAGATTACTCTAAGGGAAACTGCCTTGGATAATAATATCAGAAAAAAATTGTCCTGAACAAATTCTGTTTGAACTGAGGATTAGAAGATGAAGAAGAGATTGTAAGGCAAAGTGAAGAGGGAAATAAGAATATTCTAATAAAAGTGATTAACATGCCCAAAGACACTGAGGGTGGAGGACATAATACAGTATAGAAGACTAGGAAAAAGGCCAGTATGCTTTGGGAAAAGATACAGAAGTGATAGCGGGATGAGGTGGTTTATGGAGCTTATCTGTGTGTCAGAATGTGTTCAGGAAGATGAGGCAGGAAGCTGTTGTATTTCAGACAAAAGACAGCAAGATAATAACCCTAGAGTCAGAGAGATGCATGTAAAACCATGAATATTTAGGAAGTATTGAAAGTGGAGTAAGTTCTTCATTCAGTGAACATGTGCGCACCAAGTATTCCTCCTGACAAACTGAGGCCTCTACTAGGCCACGATGACCAGGGGTCTTTCCTCCAAATAGAACAATCAAGTTTCTGCTTTACTCTATGCCCTGGTGAGAATTGGTTCAGGAAATGACCTTGTGTATAGAGATCATGAGTAACTCTTGCTGAGAACTGTAAAGGAAGGCAGCAACTTTGAATTCAAACAATAATGTCTTGAATGTAGAGGATTTGTTCATATTATAGCATTTGCTTGGCATGCTGTCAGAGCACATGAAACGTGGTTTAAAATGTCCTTAGGACTAGATTAGCCAGGCGTGATGGCACACGCTAGTAATATCACCATTTGGGAGGCTGAAGCAGGAGGATTGCCATGTGTTTGAGACCAGCCTGGGCTACATAAATATGTTCAAAGCCATCTCAAAAAACAAAAAAAAACTTGACTAAAATGTATAACAAGAAAAAATTAAATAATTGATCCCTATATGTAATGACTTCACTGAATTTCTGCTATTTAACTCTCCACAAATTACAAGCCTGCTCTCTGCTTTATTTTCTGTCCCATGTTCAGTAAGCTGGTAGGAAAGGTTTCTGACTCTCTCATACCACAATAAATTTCAGGCACATTGTTCAGTGTCTCTCAAGCAACTTAAGCCATTTTGAGACCTGCCTGGTATAAACTTACAATTTCCAGGAGCATCATTATGGGAACCCTCTCGGTAAATTTGGGGCATCATTAGGATTAATGGCCAGAAAAACGTTTAGTGAACACTTTCTCTTATCCATGGGTTGAACACAGCACATTGTAAATTGAAGACACTGAGTGTTCACTAAATGACACTTCCAAACTTTTTACAATTCATTTGGTGACATAGAAAGAATTTCAACATATCAGGCTGTGAGCATATTTAACATGTGAAGAACTTAATGAAAAAAATCAAACAGGTAACCCAACATACCAAAGCCTACAGGACATGACAAAAGTGATAGTAAAGGGAGGTTTATAAAAGTTAATGCCTATGTGATAAAAGCATAAAGACCTCAAATAAGAGTGTATTTTTACATCTCAAGGAGGTAGAAGAACAGAAACAAATCATACCTAAAAAAGTAGAAAGGAATATTTAATAATGAGCAAAGCAGGAATAAATGCAATAGAGATTAAGATGAAAATTAACAAAATTTTCCCACTTAAAGAAAATTAAGGAAAATAGATGAGATTAAACTAAAATCAGAGGTTAAAAAAACAGTACAGCTGACATCAAAGAAATAAAAAGGATTATTAGAGATAATTATGAACAACTACAAAACACTAAGTTGATTGACCTAAAGTACAAGGACAGCTTCCCGGATGCATGCTCCTTACCAAGACTCAATCATGAGGAAGTAGATCAACAGAACAAGCTAAAGATGAGCAATCATACTGAATTAAAAATAAAAAGCCTCCCATTTTAAAGAACCAAAATCACTTCACTGGTGAACTCTAAAAGGAAGAAAAAAATTAAATGAGAACTAATTCTAATCCTTTCCCAATTATTACAAAAAAATGTTTGAGGAATATTTTTTTTCCAAATTCATTAAATGAAGCCACCATTACCCACTGTCTTGGTTACTTTTTTCTCATTGCTGAGACAAAATACCCAATGACCAAAATGAAGAAAGGAAAGATTTATTTAGTTTACAGTTTTTGGAGTTTTCACTCCATACTTGGCTGGTTCTGAGGCAGAGTGGCACATGGCAAAGGGCGACAGGTCATGGCAGCAGGGCACAGCAAAGACAACCAGCAAAAGGGAGGAATGGCTGTAAGAAGCTTCCTTCTCTTCTCTGACGTTGTGAACAGCCTACCCCCAACCAGGGGGCATGTAGCACTCACAGAATTTCCATGCCCTCCTCTTCCACAGGTTCAGGATGTGTACAAACTAAGCACCTTGGCTTCCTGCTGAGTCACTCAGCCAAACCTCTAGACTCCCCAAGTTGACACAATATATCAACCATAACATTACACCCCTTGTCAGCTTGGCAACCAAACACATTTCCTTAAACCTGTTTCCAGACACAAAAGGCATGCTTATATTAGAACCATAACATTTTGCCCCATACAAATGAAAATTAAACACTTCTAACATTTAAAGGCACAAAATAAACATTACCATTCCAAAAGTTACCGAGAGGGGAATATAGAGCACTGGGACCAAAGCAAGGCCAAAATCCAGCAGGGCTAACATTGTGTCTTATAATTCCACATCCAGCATCTGAAGCAACTTATGGCACATTGTGCGCTCCAAAGAGCTTGCATGAGTCCACCTCTATGGCACTTCTGGTGGTTCCAGCTCCCACGGCTTCTCTCTTAGGCTCGCTTTGCTCCCTCTTTACAGCTTTCTTTAGATGATCCACAGTCCTGTCTTTTCTAAACTTCTGAGGTCTGCAGGGCACCTTTTGCTTCACACTCACAGCTTCAAACATTGCCCTCTCAGGGGCACACTACCTGGCCTCCCAGGCCTTCTGAAATCTGGGTGGAAGTCTCTGTAACCTCAGAGTTCTTGCATTTTTCTTGCACCTAAATCCAGGGCCACGTGGATGATGCCAAGATCTGCTGCCACCCAGAGCAGTAGCTAAAGTTTTCTCTCTCTTGGCCATGGGGATCGAGTGCCTGGATCACTGGGCACTTTGAATCCAATGCTGAGGAACAAATTTTCTATGCTGCCTCCACTGTGGAACCTGGTGCGGCCACCACCACCATTCTGGAACATGGCACTCTTTGGCTTCCTTCTCAAGGCACAGTCTTTCACCTTTGCAGTTTTGAGGCTGCAAAGAGTGGAGACCTGCTGCGTGTGATGCCCTCAGGCCATCTTTTCCATTCTCTTGTTCCTTCATAGCAATAGAGATCACCTAAGCCTTATCTTTGCAGTCTACAGTTGTACTGGAACTTACTTTCTGGCCAAACTCACAACATTTTAAATCATCCTGCTGGGCTCTTTGCTCTTGATTCTCAATATAAATCTGGCTAAAAACCCCCAACAATAGCCATGCCACTGCCCCAATATTTGATTGCCTTGAAATTTCTTTTGCCAGATTAATGAGTTCACTGCCACCCTTAATCTCAGTATTAGGCAAAGTCTCTGGACACGAGAAAAATGCAGGCAAACTTTCTGCCAAGCCATAACATACATCATCTGGAGTCCAAGAACCAATGCAGTCCTTTTTTCCAACAGAAACTTTCCAAACCCGGTCTTTACTGGCAGGATTTCTATCAGCCTTCTGGTCTTCCGAGCTCTGATCAGAATGTCCCAGAGAGAACAGCCGAAGGCGTTCTAACGCATCCCTTTCAGGCGACATCTCTGACCTTTCCAAACTCTTCCCACAAGCCATTTCCAAAGGCTCTTGAACCACATGCCCTGGTATAGTAACAGCAACAACCTCACTCCACTGGTGCCAAATACAGTGTTGGTTACTTTTTTGTCATTGCTGAAACAAAACACCCAACTCCCAAATGAAGGAAGGAAAGGTTTATTTAGCTTACAGTTTGTGGATGTTTCAGTCCATACTTGGCTGGTTCTGAGGCAGAGTGGCACATGGCAGAGTGCAACAGTTCATGGCAGTAGAGCACATCAAAGACAACCAGCAAAAGGGAAGAATGGCTGCAAGCTGCCTCCTTCTCTTCCCTTAAATTGTAAACAGCCTACCGCCACCGAGGTGGCATGTAGCACTCACAGAATTTCCATGCCCTCCTCTTCCACAGGTTCAGGATGTGTACAAACTAAGCACCTTGGCTTCCTGCTGAGTCACTCAGCTAAACCTCTAGACTCCCCAAGTTGACACAATGTATCAACCATAACACCCACATAACAAAACCATACAAGGACCCAATAAAGAAGGAAAACTACAGGCTCAAATCCCTAAGGACAATAAGCGTCACTCACCAGCTGTATAGTAACAAGCCAAATGCAAGAGTCCATTAAAGAGATCATTCACCATGGTTCATAGGGAGATACTTTAGAACATGCAAATAGGCAAGTGTTATGTCTTTTAATAAAACCTTCAAAAGTACAAGTAATAAAAGCAAACCTAGACAAGTGGGATTATATCAAATTAAAAAGCTTTTGCACAGAGAAAAAGCAATCACCACAGTGAAATGACAACCTGCAGAATAGGAACAATATTTGGAAGTGATACATCTGAAAAGCGGTCAAGAGCCAGGACCTATAAGGAACTCCAGAATCTTAATAGCATAAAAACTAATTTGTTTTTTTAAATAAATGAGTATTACAAGTAAATAGGCATTACTCAAAAGAAGACATACAATTGGCCAATATATGTATGAAAAATTCTTAATATCGTTATTCACTAGGCAAATCCAAACTAGAAATATAATGAGATGCCATCGAATTCCAGTTAAAATGACTGTTTTCAAAAACCAAAAGACAACTGCAAGTGAAAATATGAAGAAAGTGGAACTCATACTCCATAAATGGGAATATAAATTTAAAAAGATGTTATGGAGAACAACATGGAAACACTTCAAAAAACAGAAAATAAATCTACAATCTTGCTATCCTCCCCTAGGTATAGTCAAAGGAACTTGAGTTGGCATACTAAAAAGTTAGCTGCAATCCCATGATTCTTTCAGCTTCACTCATGTTAACCAAGACATAGTGACAAGCTAAGTATTTCTCAACAGATGAATGCATGAAAAAATGTGGCTTGCATATAAGATACTATTCAGTCATAAAGAGGATGAAATCCTGTCGTTTAATGACAAAACAGATGAAGCTGAAATTGATTATGTTAAATGAAATAAACCAGAGGGAGAATTCTTTCACGTGTGGAATAAATGTTGATTACAGTGAAATTTAGAATGGAATTATGCTTGCCAGAGGTTTGTGAGTGGGGGAGGTGAAGAGGTAGGGAGAGGTTGAACAATATGTACTGTTACAATCAAACAAGATGTTTTAGAATTTTAAAGTAGGTTGACAGGGCCAGGGTTATAGCTCAGTGGCACAAGGAGTCCCATTCCAATATATATAAATAAATAAATAAATAATAAAGTGGGCTGACCATAGATAATGGTGACAAGCTGTACATTTTGGAAGATTACAAGTATTTTATGACAAGGAACTGCGTGTTTTAGAAGATAGGTATCATTATTACAAATTGTAAATTTTACAATGTATGGATATATCAAAACATCACAAAGCCCATTACCAA
This sequence comes from Dinomys branickii, assembly GCA_004027595.1. Taxonomy (NCBI): domain Eukaryota; kingdom Metazoa; phylum Chordata; class Mammalia; order Rodentia; family Dinomyidae; genus Dinomys; species Dinomys branickii. Next base: position 14,269 of record PVLD010024361.1, read on the forward strand.
TAGGCACAGTATTTGTGTCAATATAAACAATAAACATTTGAATGAGTCTTTTCTAGGCTGAGATAATTACAAACCAGAATTTGCTTTTTGAATGAGTATAATCCAACAAGTAAGATTGTTTAGTGAATGAGGGAGGAGGACCAACTTCAATGAGATTTTAATGTGAACAAGAAATAAACAATTTCAGAGTTCATCTGTTTCTGGCCTATACCCTACAACAGCCTGACTAACGCGCACTGTCCTGGATAAACCATGACACATACACTGCCATCCATCCACTCACAGATAGTGCTGTTTAAAATATACATTTCACTGAAACCAGTTATAAAAACTCCATAGGCACATTGCATGTATGAAGGCTTGGATTTGATATGCAGTTCCAAAAAATTACTATTAATTACTTTCTTATCCACATAAAAAGCAAAATGATGAAGCATGTTAAATAAAGACAAATTTGTCTTCTCAAAGGAACCTTTCATTATTTTTCATTTGAGTCACTGAAGAATGAAAATGTTGGTAACATAAAAACCTGGCACTGTTTCACTATGTGTCAATGTTAATCTAAATTCAAGTATTACATTTTCCAATATAATACATAATAGGAGCTGTTAAGAAATCCACTTTTTCCTTGCAATGATGCCCTTAAACTGTTGGATATGGGATCAAAACTATCACATAACAAATTATAAGTAAGATTTCATTGAATTTTTTTCTTAAATTTAAATCAAACCATTTTTCGAAGAAAAACAAAAGTAGTTTTCACAATTAATTAAATCTGCTATTTTAGCAATGTAAAATAAATTTAACAGCAATTTTCTGAATTTACTTTTTCTCATTGAACAATTAAAATCTTCCTTTGCTAAGAGAAATTTTATCTTCACATGAAAGGTCTCAATACATTCAAAACAATTTGTCAATATTTCTTCTTGACTCAAATGCATTGCTATATATTCTGCTCCCCTGACAGATTATATTAAGTTTAAGATAAATAGTGTGGTAGGGCTTGTCTGGTTATTTTAACAATGTCCCAACATCTTAATGAAGGAAATATTTCTGCTTTTAAAATATTACAAGACAGATTTTGTATGTGTTTGTTTTAACTTTCTGGTAATCTGTTCTAGCATGATATTGATTTTCCTGTCTATTCTCAACTTGGTTAATTTATTATTTTTGATATTTAACAGATCTCTTCCCCCTTGAAATATGTATTTCTGTGCAAATAATTCATGTATTCATCCATCGTGTCCATTTCTCCATTCTATTAATATTGTTTCCACTTCAGGATCCCTATTTTCTCCCCATTGCCTTACAATATTTTAAAATCATTGTCAGTCTTACTCTCATTGTATTCATTCTGTATTCATCTCTGTTATAAATTTTTCACTTCAGTTTTACTTTATCATTTTTCTGTGCTTCCTTTTCAGAGTACTCACTGGCAACTAATAGAAACCTTGCTTTTAGATACTGAATAGACATTCATTTCTCTTATAAAATTTTTCCTCTCCTGCCTCTGTTTTCATTTATTAACCCCATTCATATTCAGTGAACATTCTGAGCTCCATTCACAAGGCACAGAAGTAAAATTAAACATACTTATTATGACACTATTCTTGGTAACACATTAATTCTATTTACATGGTTGCTGAGATGCATAACTACGATTCTTACATGTGTCATGCCCGCTAATAATTTTACATCCACTCTTCTCAAACTACAGAATCTTAATTTCTACATGTTATACTCAGAAGTCATAGCTATAAGAAAAATACCAACTTTTTCAGTTTCCTACAAATGGTCCCTTTGCTGAATATGTTAACCCTTATTTGCTATACTTCCTATGTTGCATTTGTCACTTGGTCTGCATGGCTTTACTCCACTGTGCATCACACATGGTGTCCTTACTGCCTGACATTCCACTTGAAATGAATTATTAATCAATTAAAATTCAAATATCACTTCTCTTGGAAAATTTGTCTTTTTTCCTCTTTGGTCTGGATCAGTACCTTTTTCCTGTTCATTTGCAGTGCTTCTAGCATCTTTCTCTCCTAAGACGGTTTCCTTCTACTCTAATTGTTTTCTTATCTACCTTCCTCATCAGGCTGGACCCTCCTTCAGGTTAGGTACTAGGCCCTTAGTGGCCATCCCTAGATCAAAATCTTCTCTATGACTCATACCTGCATGACCAATCCCTAATTAAAAATGCCTCATGTCTATTTTTAAGTGAACCTATGCCTGCTTTTTTAATTTTGGTAATAACACATAACAGATTTACACTCCTTGCAGTTTTTTAGGTGTAGAACAGAGTATTGTAAAGTATATGCACATTCTTGTACAACAGATCTCCAAAACTTATTTATGCAGCATGTCTGTAAATTACTACCTATGAAACAGTGATTCTTCAATTACACAATTCTTCCTCCATTCCCCAGAAGTCACCATTCTATTCCATACTTCTATGATTTTGATTATAATTTAGATACTTAATGGAAAGGGAATTCTGCAATGTTTCTCCTGTCACCGGGTTATATCCTCTTAGCATGATGTCCTCCATGTTTGTCACTCTATAGAATATGGCAGGATTTCCTTATTTTAGTAAGTCTGAAATATTATTGTATACATATATCATGTTTTCTTTTCCATTCATCTATCTTTTTTTGGGGGGGGCACCTTGAATTGAACTCAGGACCTTGCACTTGCCAGGCAAGCACTGTGCAGCTTAGCTGTTTCCTAGGCCTGATCCATTTACCTATCAATAGACATTTAGATTGCTTCTATCTCTTTGCTATTGTGAATAATGCTGGTACATTAGCCAATTCTCATTAGATTGTAGACATGGAAGAATGCGAACACCTGTCTGCATGCTGGAGATGGGAAGTATCCAGTCAAGGTCTTGGAACTCACTGCAGTGTCCCATTCAAGTCCACATCAAGGATGTCCTCCAGTGGCCCTGAATCAAGGCCAGCAGTTTTATGTAGCTTTTGGTTTCAAGCAGGAGCCTAAAGTGGTATCTTTCTATGGTCTGTTGGTCATTTCAGAACTTTAGAAATGTAATGGTCAATTCACTAGAAAGTAACAAATAACTAAATAAATTTTACAAGAGGACTTCAAGATGGCAACCGGGTAGGCAGCAGAGAGAGAGAACCTCCCAGAGGAATGCCACTCAGACAAAGGAATATAGGAATATAGCAACATGTGAAGGACAGAATGGAAAGGGGTGGGTATCCTGAACTGAGAAAGGATCTGAAATGGGAACTGAAGCCCTTGGAAAGACTAAGCAAAACCTCTGCTGGAGGAAAGGATCAGAGATCCCCCTGGCGCAGTCGGAAGGAGAAGAGAAGGAGGAAGTCACCGCTCCAAGCACACCCATGGCCCGTGCCCTCATTCTGGCATTCGCAGCTTCAGCTTCAGAGGCCCACGCTCACGGAAGCCTCCCGACTCGGCCAGGGGAGAGCAGAGTTCTGAGAGCTGGTCCAGGGCTGGAGAGAGGAAGGCTGGAAAGGAGGCAGGAAAGGAGGCAGTGGAGGTCAGATGCAGTTGTCGAACCCAGTGTGAGAATGAGAGGTGAGAATGAGAGGTTGCCACAGCCACTGGGGCAGAGTCCCCACCCTGCGGCAACCTTGCTAATCAGCTCCTGGAGAGAATCAATGCAACTAGTACACAGCCCACCACGCCCGGCTCTGCACCTGCCTCGAGGCAGTGGCCCCCTGCCTGTCTGCTGTGTGAGTGGCTACCGGCGGAGAGCAGCGGGGAAGCTCAGTGGTGAGCCGCGGCGGCTCCCAGGGATCCAGCGGAGGAGCAGACGGGGGCTCCAGCACCGCAACAAGAGGGAGATGCAGATGGAGGTGGATCGCATGTCTCCACGCCCTTCTCACTCCAGAATCAGGCAGGAAGCACGAGCTGGGTTGCCGGAACTCAGCTCCCACCCTGAACTCTCTCTGGGAGCACCTTGAGTCTCGGCGGCTTGAGCAAGCACCGCCTGTTCCTGGCAACAATGGGATGAATCCACAGTCTTCAGGACTCACCCCAAACTATTCATGTGAGCACCAAGAGGATCTCCTTACAGCTTGCACATATGAACCTTTCATGAACACATAGCAACAAATTAGATGAAAAGCAGCAGACCTGCAGTCTGAGAAACAACACCATACTCTATACAGCAGACCCAAGAAAATCCTCCAACTCTATTCTAGAACTAATCTTTAAACTCAGTTCATACCCAGAACTAACACAGTGAGAACGGGCCGGGGAGATTTCAAGCCCTTATACCAAGAATTGTAAGTTCGTCCGGTGCCCAGCTGCAAGGGGTGGGGAACAGTAATACTGGAGATCAGGAGGAGGGAGGAGAAGAAGAAAGGGCCTCCGGCATCGACGCAACGGGACAGAGCTGAATGGGTCACCGAGGGCACCCCGACGGGGGCACGTGCCCCACGGCTGCTCCGCTGTGGGCCCCACGGCTGCTCCGCTGTGGGCCCTGCTGAGGGCACCCCACGGACTGGACCCTCCCCCACCCATACCACGGCGACAGGGCAGAGCTGGGTGGTCTGCTGTGAGCATAGGTGCTTTTCCACCTCCAACCATGGCAGTTTGTATACACCCCTGTATGCTATAGTATAGTCTGAGGCAGCTATATCTCTTCCCAAGGCGAGAGTCCAGGGGTATAGATAAACCCAGGAATACAGTTATTATCACAGGGAAAATGACTGATTGAGTGGTAGGGCAACAGAGATGAGGGAGGAGAAAATTGAATGATGAAATGGGCCATCATCTGTGTAACTGAGTAACATATGAAGGTAACATTATGTAAGACAGCATCCAGAGCTAATTCCCTTCTATGTTCTCTATAATTTGTATTTCCTCAATCATTTTTGTATTAACAGAAGTGAAGATAACTTTATGTTATGCAGCATCCAGTAGTGATTCCCTACTATCTTCTCTATAATTTGGTAGTTCCTTTAATGTTTGTGTGTTAACCATTGTGAACAAGACATTATATAATACAGCATCTAGTGCTAATTCCCTACTATGTTCTGTATAATTTTGCATTTTTGATATTGTTTATGGCTTGTTCTGGTTCATATGTCTCCATTCTTTTGTCTTTAAGATTTAAAAAATTTTAAAAAAATAAAAGGATGTCCTCCAGAAAAGCCCAAAGGCCAGCAGTGAAAGACAAAAAGTCTGTCTTGGCAAAGTGAAAGATCTATGCCAGAAGGCTGAGGGATCTGCAATGGAAGCTAGGAGACAAGTTCCAAGGTAAGGATGAGGACTGAAGCTGCCCAGAAGGAAGACCACAGCCAGAGTGCCTTTCAAGAAAACCAACTGAAAAGCAGCTTCTTCAGGAAAATCAACAGCACACAATAATCCCCTCCCATTCTCCTCTTATGCCATTCTGGCAACAATCCCCAGGTGGGTCTTCCATGTCCAGAATCACGGTGACTCAGTTCAGCTGGGCGTTCCCACTCTGACTGTTAATTAATCCACCACAGCCATAATGAACATATATATGTAAATATCTCTTTGAAAAACTGCTTTCAATTTTTGAAATATATACACAGACATGGCCTTTTGGTGTCATGTGGTAGTTCCATTTTTACTTTTTTTGAGAAGCCATCATACCAGTTTCCACAGTAACTGTATCATTTAAAAATCCTACCAAACCATACTTGCTTTTTATATAAAATTTTTTTCTAATTTTTAAAAATTTGTTTAATTAACAAATGGTTGTGTATATTTAAGGGCTGAAATGTGATATACTGATTTATATATGCATTGTGAAAAGGTTAAATCATACTAATTAACATATTAATAGCTGCATCAACTTCTCTTTTTGCTTGTGAGAATATAGTCTTTTACCAACTTTGAAGTACACGATGTACAATTAGTAAGTGTCCTCAATATGCAGTTCAGTGGATCACTAAAACTTACTTCTGTAGTCTAACTGAGACTTTGTACTCTGATCAACAGCTCCCCCTGTCTTGGTGACTTTTCTCTCATTACTGGGACAAAATACGTGATGCCCAAAATTAAGGAAGGAAAGGTTTATTTAGCTTACAGTTTGTGGAGGTTTCAGTCCATACTCAGCTGGCTATAAGGCAGAGTGGTACACGGCAGAGGGCTACAGTTCATGGTGGAGAAACACAGCAAAGCAACAAGCTCAAAAAGAAAGGAAGGGTGGAAGCAGCCTCTTTCTCTCCCTTCCATATGCGAACTATCTGCCCCAGCATTGGATCACTCATAAACTCTAAAAGCCACCCATGATTGTATGAGGATTTGGGGGGACATGCAGACACAAACCATAACATTCTCCCTCATTTTATTTTTTTTTAATTTTTTAAAATTTTTTTAATTTTTTTTCACTTTTATTTTAAAAGTAAAAGAACAAAAACATATTAACGAACAGACACAAAGTAGCATAAGAATAGTACATCCAAAACTGAGTTACAGACAAGGTGACAGGGAATCAACAATGGTTATGGCTTTACATATTGATAACTTTGAATTGTATACTCAGGAAGACAGATATAGACATGCAAAATTGATCAAACAAATAATCATCAACTATTCCTTACAATAAAGTGACCTAAGTCAGTAGTACAACTAAGTTAGATATGCTACATATACATACATACTTACATACATACATAGATAATTATCCCTTCCTTCCTTTTTCGTTTTCTTATATACTTTTTTTTAAAGTGTGAGAGAAAAAGAACTACATCAACAAAAAAAAGAGGAAAGCATTAACAAAGAGACACAAAGGAGCACTATAATAGTATAATCAAAATTGAATTATAGACAAAGCAACAGGAAACCAACAATAGTTGTTGCATTGCATATTGGTAACTTCAAAGTGTATGCTCAGGAGAACACATATAGACATACATGATTGATCAAACATCCAGTCATCAACTATTCCTTACCATTAAGTGACATAAGACAATAGTGGAACCATGTTAGCCATCCTGCACATATGTATATATGTACATACATACATACATTTTTGCCTCTCTCTTTTCTCCTTTCCCTCATCCCATCTGTACTTTACTTTTGAACAGATTTCCTTCATGTCTCTTAGTTTATATTCCCACCCTCAGGTTCTTACACAAGTGACACAATACGGTGCTTGCACATGTACCTCTGATTTATTTCACTTATGAGTATGGCGTCTAATTGTGACCATCTGCCTACAAAGGCCTCAAATCTGTCCCTCTTTGTAGCTGAGTAATATTCCATTATATAAAAATGCCACAGTTTTTTAATTCAGTCTTCTGTGGATCGACATTTAAGTTGCTTCCACAATTTAGCTACTACAAATTGTGCTGCTATAAACATGGGTGCGCATATATCACAATGATTTGATGTTTTCAGATCTTCTGGGAAAATACCCAGAAGGGGAATAGCTGGGTTGAATGGAACCTCTAGACCTAGTTTGCTGAGAAACCTCCAAACTGCTCTCCACTGTGGTTTCACCAGTATGCAATCCCACCAGCAGTGCAGTAGAGTCCCTATTTCTCCACAGCCTCGCCAGCATTTGTTATTGGGTGATTTTTTAATACTGGCCAATCTTACTGGGGTGACATGAAATCTCGATGTTGTTTTTATTTGCATTTCTTGAATGACTAAAGATGTGGAACATTTTCTCATATATTTATTTGCCATTTGTATTTCTTTATTTGAGAAGTGTGTATTCATCTCAGATGCCCATTTCTGGATTGGGTCTTTGAATTTGGACAAGTACATGTTTTTTAATTCTTTGTATGTTCTACATAGATGTAGGCAGAGTTCATGAACAAAAATGAAACTGCAAGGGAAACACTTCAAAGAATCAATAACTGGGACCTCATCCTACTGAAAAGTTTTTGCACATCTAAAGAAATCACCAGCAAAGTAAAAAGAAAACCCACAAATTGGGAAAAAAATCCTAACTGGCTGTCTCTCCCTCATTTTAAATCAGTTTTACAGCATTATTGCATAGATAGTACAGCAAATTCCCATATAGCCCATACTCAAATTCTCGTTATGGATATCAGTCATCAATATAACACATTTGTCACCACTAGTGACCCCTGGGGTTTCATTATTATTAGTTAAATCCTTGTGCAAATTTTTTTTTCCTCATACATTTTTCTATACTAGAAACCCAACCAAAATTCCACATTACACTTTATGCCTTCCATGTTCCCTCTCTTAATTGGGACAGTTTTTCTTCTTTTTAATGATCTTCACAGTTTATAGGAGTACTAGTCATGGGGTCTAAGTAACTTCTCTCACATGATAATTGATAATTTTCCTCAAGATTAGAGTATGGTATTGCATTATGACTGCAAAGTTAAAATACTATTCTCATCACATAGTATCAAGAGTAGAAATTACCAATATGATTTATTAACCTTCATATTCTGGCTGACAGTGTTCATGAGGTTCCTTGATTTCTCCCCTTCATTTACATAATGAAATCTTTAGAAGAAGTTAATTCTGCATAATTCAGAGTTAAAGGATGTGATTCTATAGACAAATCTCTAAAAACCCATGTTTTGGTTACTTTTTTCTCATTGCTGAGACAAAATACCCAACGCCCAAAATGAAGGCAGGAAAGGTTTATTTAGCTTACAGTTTGTGGAGGTTTCAGTCCATACTTGGCTGGTTCTGAGGCAGAGTGGCACATGGCAGAGGGCAAACTGTGCAGGGCAGCAGAGCACAACAGAAACAACCAGGAAAAAGAGAGGAATGGCTGCAAGCAGCCTCTTTCCTTCCCTTTCATTGTAAACAGCCTACCCCCACCCAGGGGGCGTGTAGCACTCACAGAATCTCCATGACCTGCTCTTCCACAGGTTCAGGATGAATACAAATAAGCACCCCAGTTCCCTTCTGAGTCACATAGTTAACCTTTTAAACTTCTCAAATTAACACAATAAACAACATCCCAGAAGGGTAAGGGCATGTCCTTTTTATCCCAAGATTTAAACTGCTGAGTTACTTAGCGAAACCTCTAGGCTCCTCAAGTATACACAATGTATCAACCATAGCAGCCCATTATGCACATAAATTATTTGCAAATATTCTGCATGTGACTTTTTTTCCTACCCCGTATTTATTTATTCTGCTTCTAACTTGTATAAATATGAACATACGTCCTTTTTACACTTCATTGTACAATGCAATAATGATTTAGATGTTTTGTTTCTTAACATTTCTAGCTTTATATTGGGCGTATGGGGCATGGACAAAGGAAACAAAAGCAAGAGAATCTTGAGTTAAAGGCTCACCTCTGTGTTACACAGTGAATTTCAGATCAGCCTTGACATGATAGTGAGGACTTGTCTCAGAAAATCAAACTAAAAGAAGTTTTCCATTTTTAGTCATGTTACTTTGTTGTATCCTTTTGAAATTGCTCCATCACTGCACTTTTTTTAAAGCATGTTCATTTTATGTATCTCCTACCTCCATTCTGGAATCAACCATTTCTCCAAGAACATCTGATTCTTTTTTCATTTTGTGTATCATATTAGAAAACAAGCCGGGCATGGTGGTGCACACTTGTAATCCCAATCCTTGGGAGGCTGAGGCAGGAGGGTCATTGGGAGTTCAAGACCAGCCTAGGTGACAAAGTGAGCTCAAGGCCAGCCTGAACTTCATAGCAAAACCCTGTCTCAAAAAAGCCAAGCAAAACAAAGCAAAGCAAGCACAGAAAAGAAAGGAAAGCAAGGCCTGGGTATAGGTAAGTTCATTTCTAAGGGATGTCATTGTTTCTAGACCATTCAGCTGACAGGATAAGGAGATTGTTATGTTTATACATGCACGGGTGTGCACGCACACACACACACACACACACACACAAACATACCCATACATATATCTATAATTATTTATATAGATAACAATCTGCTGTTTAGATATAAAGTAAACATATGTTTATACCAATATCTCCAACTTTAATCTTTTATTATCTGGACTGTGATATCCACAACTTGTTTGTCTGTAAATGTCTGTTCCAAAAATGACAAACTTGGTTCCCACCATTAAACATCTATTTACTTAACTGCTCAATTCCAAATGTATAAAGAAGTTTCAGAATTATAGCATGTACCTTAATAGCAACCAACTTTATGCAGTATTCTTATTCTAGTTTCCTTTGTCTTTAGTTATAAAAATTCTACCCATTTCCAAGATTACTTAGATAATTTTCTTACTTCTTTAACAATCCCCTTCAGTGACTGCTTCACATAGTTCTCATACTTTTTATTTGGTCACATTATGGGTTTCATTCTTGGATCTATCCACCTCCTCAATGATTTCAAAGTTTACATTAATGTTTACTGTGTGTTTCTTGTCCTCTCTATCTCTTCATGGTGTCTTTTTACAAGTGGACACTTTTAATTTAGTAATATTCCCCTTTTCCCTATTGATATTTTTGTGCTGCATCTAAGAGACATTAAATTTGCCACAATGGATGTGTACAGAATTATTAGGGATTATTACTAACAACTATATGTCAACAAACTCAAAACTAAAGAAATGGGTATATTTCAAGGCAGATACAACTGAATTTGAACCACAAAGACATTGAAAAGTTGAAAAGATCAGTGAGTATCAAGAATGAATTAGTAATGAAATGTTTTCCAACATAGAAAATCCCGGCCTGGACGTCTTTACTGCTGCATTTATTCAGTCACATGTTCGATGCAAAGTTAATACCAATACTTCTCATAGAAGTCTAAGAAACTGAAAGGCAGAAAATTCTTTCAATGTCTTTCCATGAAAACAAAGTATTTCTAATAGGAAAATGAGGTAAGGAAACCCCCCCCAATACTATATATCAACATCCAAAGTAAATACAGGGGTAAATACCCTTACTAAAATAATAAGTAAAATTCATCAGATACTTCCTCAGGACTGAGTGGATTTTATCCCAGAGATGCAAGGATAGTATATGATAAACATTAATAAACACAATACATAATATTAAGGGACAAAAAACACAGGCCAGTCTCAATGGATGCAGAAAAAGTATTCTACAAAGCACAAAATTTCTTCATAATAAATTTCTGAAAAAAATAGATTTAGAACTATGTACCTTAAAACAAAAAAGTCCTTATTTTACAAATCACTAGCAAACATATTCATGGATGGGGAAAAGACAAAATATTGCTGATAAGTCACAAGGCAGCTAGCCTCACCCCCCTTGTGGGAAAACTTTAACCTTCAATATTTCTCTACTTCCCTTACCTGTTCCATTTCAGTTCCCCTCGGCCACAAAAGCTGCCCCCACCCTCATCCACTCTGGCAGTCCACCTGCTTGGGTCATTCTGACCTGGGCAACTCCTGCCGTTCAGGCTTCTGGCTTGGACGCCC
>PVLD010024362.1:0-25666 GCA_004027595.1 Dinomys branickii
TGGGACTTTCCCACGTCTCGCCCCGGCAGCCTGGTCCGCCCTACCACATCTCCCCCGGCATCTCAGAGAAATACGCCCAGTTTAAGCTTCCCAGCCGAGGTCCCGGCATTCACGCTCGCCAAGTCTGTCTCGAGCTGGTGGTGTTTATTAAGGAGGTTCGCTCCCTTGCTGCTCACCTGGTCGCCATCTTCCCCGGATCGAGCGTAGAATCTTTTAGTTTGCATTTATTTATTGGTTTTGTTGTAGTTTATTGGAGCAGAGGCCTTTTTTGTCCACCAACATGTCCTGGGTACTCAGAAGAGTTGAAACATATATGTAATCAACAATTATTTGTAGAAAAAAGTATTCAAAAATTATAAATGGCAGTGAAAGCCAGCAATATGTGACTCAGTAATCTATGAACCATGAGGCAAATCTGACCATCCTCTATTTTGGTAGATAAAACTTTACTAGAATGTTATCATGTGTATTTCACGCAACAGAGCTGAGATACAACTCTGATGATAAATCTTACATAACTAAAAATATTTAAAATTTGGCCATTTCCAGAAAAAGTTTGCTGATCCCTGCAATAATATACACCAGGCCAAGCTGGCATTAGAATTTAAAGGAACAGACAAACATTTTCAGAAACAGTTTTTAAAAGAAATATCAATATTCTATTGTAGATGCCTCTGTCCCAGATTTTATAATGTTCACACACACACACACACACACACACACACACACACCCCAAATCTTCTGCACTTCTTGTGCCATACCAATTCCCAGGGTACTAAGAGCTGCTGCTTATGCAGTCCAATCAATATAGTGCATCAGTGTGTCGTTCTGTGGGACATCAGAGAACCAAGGTCTCTTTGGAACATAGAGAAGCTAGGGCTGGCATAACTAGGGTCAAGTCCACACTGAATATTGTTGTCCATTTCAATGAACTAGAATTTTTCCCAATCCTTTTTCTCACTAAATTACAAAAGTATTCCTCAAGTTGACAGATGAATTCTTCATACCTAAGGCCTTATTAATCTATTCCAGCAATATTTCCATAGTCAGGATGGCAGCTGTATTTGACTGTTACTTTGTTGAGCTTGTGATAATCTACAAATTGAAGTTAGTATTTTCACTTAACTATCGGGTCTTTTCAGAAGCTGGATAAATCCTGAGGAATATAGGCTAATAGAATAAGAACCTAACTCTTTAGGTTTGTAATTAAAACACTAACTTCCACCACTGCTTGCAACATGTAGTGATTTTCTAAACATGTAATACCTTGGTTAGAAATCTAGGAAAAGCACCTTCTAAGGTCTCCTCTTGGTTTTGATCTTCTCCTTATGAGAACTGGTGCTTCATAAGTCAAAGACATGGGGGAGCAGTATCCCATGGCCAGGTCTACCATTTCCTCCCAGACTCTCAGAGACTAAGGACATGATTACCAAGTGGTTCCACCCAGTGACCAAATAGCCACTGACTCTAAGCTTGATTTGTCAGGACTCCACTCATTGTTTGGCCTCTGCTACTTCTTACTGTCACAGGAGGACCAAAGTGAGAGTTCAGTCTCCTCCTGTGGGTATGAACTCAAAGTTTGCACGCAGTGGTTTTCAGAATGTACACATACATCCCTTTTTCCAGTGTGAAGATACTCAAGTAAGTAGCCATATGCCCATTTCGACAAGAACTGGGATAATCACTATGCTATATACTCACAGGTCTCAGGACTCTGAAAATGTCTCCAGCAGAAGCAGCTTTATCTGAAAATAAGCCCAGTCTGGAAACTGAACGAAAAATCATGGCTGCTGATTAAGATACCTATCCTCTATACTTAGCATGTATTGGTTATAGATAAAAAGCAACTCTCTAGTTGGCTGCTCATCTATTTTGCTTATAGGTATCAACCTCTGTTACCCATTTCTCCAGTCTTCTTGACTGCCCACTGATCTTTCTGGCTGTTACAATAATTGTAATCTCCTGGTTTCTGCTATAAAGCAGTATCCCCTGGTGGTTATTACTTTGGGGTCTCATGATCCACCTGGATATTAAAACATCCAAGTCTATGAACTTCTCCCCTCCTGTCAGCGTGGATCTATACAAAAGAATCCCTGTTGCCCAGAACATTCCTCCTGGCCTTGCTGATGGGACTTAATCACGTGATGAGTGCAACGGCAGAATTCTGCTCTTTTCTCATCACACTCATTTGCTTTGCCTTTCTGTCTTCAGTATTTTTCTTCCTTCTTGAAGTAACTGGGCCACAGGATTTTGCTCTTGTTCACAGAACGTGCACCACTTCTATAGCCTTAGGCCTCTCCTCTCTTTCTACCTCTGAGGCAAACTTGAAGTTCACAAGTTAAAGACATTTCGTGAGAAGAAGGGAGAAGTGGCCCTCCATGGTAAGGAGGAAAGTGTGACCCTCATCAACTATGTGATATTAGCAAGCCGTAAATCAGGAATTCATTAAAAGCCTGACAGGTGACAACTGTTTGCTTCAATAATTAGCTTACAGTTCTTGATAGAAATATTTTACAATAAAAAGTTTCACAAAGTTCATTTTGATGACTTAGCTAGACGACTCGTGAGATGTGTGCTGGAAGTATTAAATGAAGAAGAGATAGAATCTGGAAAATGAATGTGCTCTTGTTTTCATGCAGACCATCTTTGGAATAATGATTCTACAAGGTAACTGGGTAAAGTTCTCAATAAGTAATTGTCTTGATTACTTTTCCTCTCGTTGATGAAACAAAATACCCAGTGCCCAAAATGAAGGAAGGAAAGGTTTATTTAGCTTACAGTTTGTGGAGGTTTCAGTCCATACTTGCTGGTTCTGAGGCACAGCGGCACATGGCAGAGGAAAAACGTTCATGGCAGTGAAGCACAGCAAAAACAACCAGCAAAAAGGAGGAATGGCAGCAAGCAGCCTCTTTCCTTCCCTTACATTGTAAACAGGCTACCCCCACCCAGGGGGCATGTAGCTCTCACAGAATCTCCATGCCCTTCTCTTCCATAGGCTCAGGGTGTATACAAAGCAAGCACCCTGGCTTCCTGCTGAGTGACTCAACCAAACCTCTAGACTCCCCAAGTTGACACAATGGATCAACCATAACGGTAATGTAATATGAATTTTTCAATTTTCTATAAGAATTATTTAAAATAAACTAATCTTTTACTTACTAGTATTCTCTAGAAATGTTTTCCCACATGACAAATGACTCCAATTTCTAGCTAACATTCGAGTCATTCTTGTTCAGATTGTGTCACAAACAGAACAGCATTTTAAAACACTTCTAGTGTTTTCTCCAATGACTTATTAGTGAAATAAGCCTTTGCCTAGTACCTCCCTCCACAATGACAACTGAAGATTGTGTCTAATGTTGCGTGACTACACAAATGGTTACAGAAAGCCTCATTAAACTCAGTGAAATAGATACAATCAACTTTATTACCAAGATATCCAGGTTTTAATCTGTAATGGTTGAATCACTTTTACATGAGTTATAAATCTAAGAAGTGCCAAATCACATGTGAAGACATGTAAAATAGTTTATAATCATCTTAAAACGGTTATACTCCACCTGCCTGGGGAACTACGATCTTAACATTTTGTATGGCAGGTATCCAGCGTATCACAAAAAACAAGCACAAAAGGTATTATTTCATTCCATATTTTAAAAATTCTAGAGTCTTCTCAACTATTAATTTAATGACACAAATGTTGGTTATTTCTAGTAATGTTGTAGTGATTGTACTTTTAGCAATTTCCTGTAATAATTACACCTACATCAACTAACCAAGTACTGTTTTAAGATTTCTGCCTTCCTTTAATTTGTTTATATGTAGTGAGTGTTTAATCAATTCCAGGCAGTGTTGAAAACACTGGAGTATCCTAAAATAAAGCAAACGGGCAAAAGCCTTGCCTTTACAAAGCTAGAGAGACCAACCCATAAAAAAATAATGTAGGAAAGTAAAAACAAAAAGAAAATCATCGGAGAAGACGTGCTTTGAAAGAATTAAAGAATTACAGTTGGGAGGTGAAATGAGACTGTAGAGGAAAGACCAGACATAGATTCAACTACAATCTGAATGAGAAGACTGCAGAAGCCACGTGATCACAGACACCAACGTCTGCACAGAGGAGCAGAGATGATGCAGTAAACTTAGAGCAGAAACGAACCTGTAGACCTTGAGGCCAGAAAGAGAGGCCAGGATGGCTAGAGGGTATCATTCACAGAAATGGAGACAGATGACATAAGAAAGGAAGGTTGGTGCAGAATTTGTACTTGTTCATGTGTTTGTGGTGTTATATAAAGTTTAAATTTTATTCTAGGTAACTAAAAAGCCCCTGGAGAAATTAAATCAGAAGAGTGACACAAAATGAGTCATATTTCCAATTTGATGGACTATGGTGTAGAAGTTGTTAAACATAGGCTCAGTTTTAGATACTCACAGACACTACTTAAAACAATATATAAGTAAAACATTTAGAAAATAAGGGAATAGCTTTCTACATAACACAGCACTTATTCATTTTGACATCTGACCAGAATAAGCACTAGTAGGCTACACATTTTCATGAATCCCTAAAAGTCTAAAATATGTGTGTGTGTGTGTGTGTGTGTATGTGTGTGTGTATATATAATGTATATGTATGTACCATATATCTTGCTTCTACATTCCATGGAAAGAAAATTTGAATGCTTTAGATAAGGAGACTACTTCAAGACTTCATATAAGCACAAAGAAGTAAATTCCATGTGCTCTATTGCTGTCTTCTCCATTCTAGCCACAGCAATAAAATCTAGTGAATTCAGCAATAAGTAACAATATCATTTGCTAAAAGAAGAGTGGAAGAAAAGGACCCAAAGGTTGTGCAAGAGGAGGTAGAGAAGGTGAGAAGTAGCGGAGGGAAAAGAGAAGGACAACAAAGGAAGAAGGGAAAAAAAGGAAAGGAGGGGGTTATATTTTTCATTAATTGACCCAGGATAAAAGTTATCAGTACACTGGTCTTCATTTCAATCAAAGTACTTTCAACAAGTACAAAGATTTATCTAGCTATCTTCATTTATTTTCCATTCTTTATCTTCTTTCCAAGTTTGATATATTTTTAAGAAAAACTGCATCATGCTAAAGGAGAAAATGCATAGAAAACAAAACAGAAGGGACAATAGAAAAGAGAAGGATAGAAACATGAAATAAAACCAGGAAAAGTCAACAAACTACAAACTAAGAGTCTAGCTTCTTCTTGCTTTCCGGCTAGCTGCTATGAGGAATACACGGAGCTGCACAAAGAAGGCATTTGAAGATGAATGGAAACATTACCCTGACTGCCCTAGAAACAGAACCAAGAGGTGAACCTAATTACCATAGTTTAAAGCATCACAGTGCCAATAAGATAGCTATATATCCAGTTTAACATGGCAGATTGACTGCAGACATTTATCTCTCCCTCACTGAACAACTTTAAGATGACAGTAAATAAATTTTACAGACAAAGTGGACAAGTAATGGAAAATAGGCAAGAAATTTCAACAAATGTTATGGAGAGCAGAGGAAGGTCAGGAAACTGACAAAGAATTCAAAAAGCTTCAGAGAAAAATACTACTGAGAAGGAATTAGATTAAAATACAGAATTCTCAGGACTCAGAGGCATCAAGTATGAGAAGGAGGAAGAAGTAACACAGCCAGAACAATTATTAACAGCCTGTATAAAATTCATTAAGGAAAAAATTAATTGCTAAGGACCCAGGATATGGCTCAGTGGCAGAGTGCTTGATTAGCAAGCCCGGGGTCCTGGTCTTGGACTTGAGTCCCACTAGAGAAAAGAGAGAGAGAGAGAGAGAGGGAAGAGGAGGAGGGAAGAAAGGAGTGAAGTAGGAAGAGGCAGAGGGAGGAAACGAGGGATAGGGGCAGAGCAGGGCTACCTCGAGTTACTCTCCTCCCTCCAAAGTCTAGAGCCTGTACCGAGGTGAAAGTGAAGAACAGGAAATGGGATTTAGAATTAAAGGAGGCGTGATTAAGACTAATTGAACAATAAGACTCTCACTTCCTCCCTGTTCTTTCTGCTCCATCCCTGGCCCCCAGACAAATACCCTGACATGTCACCCACAACAGAGCAGGTCCAGATTGAAAGACAAAACCCAAGCAAAACCAACCAAAACAGACACATGAATTTGGAAAAGTGACAGATGGATGTATTTTCCTCAGTGAAGAAAAGCAGCTCTGTACTGCCCAGATGCTCACTCTGGACAAACACCAGTCATATGTTGAAGGTTGTTATTTGCTTACCCATGTTTAAACATGAGCAGGGAGACATGGGATTACCAGAAACGTGTAAATCTCCCATAAAAGACACAATAAGGAAAGAAACAGAAACAGGTACAGAACCGAGAGACAAAGACAACATAGGAAATATGATTTCAGGGCTCCCTGTTTAATACCCGGGGATGAGGAGACTGCTACATACCCAGAAATAATATTATTTTCCTTTAGGAATAAGAGAAAGAGACGGAGCTTCTGAACATAGTCACCCTATATGTGAAATTTCAAAATACATGTCTAAAATCAAGGAAAGTTTCAAGAGATTAGAATAAGACTTCAAAGAGATGACAGGTCAGGAAAGAGCAAATCTGTGGAACATTGTAAAATGTCAAATACCCCAAAACAGGAGATCTTGAAACAGAAAACAACTATAAATGAAAGGGAAGATATATTATCCAAAAGCTAAGAACACGTGTGGAGAAAATTCGTAAAGTATAAGGATATTAGACTGAAGATGGAAGAGATTCACTGAGTGGTCTTACAAGATACTGAGAAAAATCTCTGAAAGATGTAACTGTGGAATGTTACGACAGCAAAGACAGGGAGGAAAGTTTAAACACACACACAAACATGCACATAGATACCATTCAAAAGTCGTAGATCACAGTGGTACCAACTTGAACTCAAAAAAGCTAGAAATTAGAAAACAATTGCTATGTTATCCCATCTGGAACTTGTGTTGGAGTTTAATCCCCTTTGTAAGTTTTTTTTTATTTTATTTTATTTTATTTTTTTTTTTTTTTTTTTTTTTTTTGAGACAGAGTCTCACTGTGCAGTTCCAGCTGGCCTTGAGCTCACTTTGTAACCCTGGCTGGCCTCAAACTCACAGTGATCTTCCTGCCTCAGTCTCCTGAGTGCTGGGATTACAGATGTGTACCAAGATACCCGGCTTCCCCTTTCTTAGTTTTTAAAAGGGGGAAAATTTAATCTGACTGATTAAGGGTGAGATTTGGAAGATAAAGAGGGTTCAAAAAGACCATGAGGACAGAGACCCCATGACTGAAATCTGGTGACTCTGAAGAGAGACACAATGGACACGCACAGGGTTGCTGTCCCCAGGCGTGCAGTGCCCCACCTACTTGGGGACCCTTCAAGCACAAAGGCCCTCACTGAGCCTACACGGTCCCTTAGCCTTGAATATTCAGGGTCATTTCCAGTTGAAATGCAATCAAGAGATTAATCAAGCAAGAAATGAAGATATTTTCTGACATGTAAAGTATTCAATCTTTTACTGCTCAAAACATTTTCTTAAGAAGGAGACTGTAAAATGGATTTAAACAGATAAAAGGAAAGAGATGTGGTATTAGGGATGCGATCAAGAGTGGCCCCCAAAGGTTTTGCGTGCTCTTGGGTGGGGCTTGTGGGAGACGGTGAGTCTTGGGACTGACGTAGCCAACTTGCCTTCTGGTCAGGAGAGGTAGATCCCTGGGCTGGGGCCTGCAGAGGTGAATCCCCTTTTCAGGGTCCTCCTTGTCTCTCTGCCCACTACAATGGGCGGATTTCCTGTGTTAGAGCCAGATGTCCAGGGACAGTACCTGTGAGCCACAATCAGCCTGTTCTCCTCTAAGCTGGACACGCGGGCTGTTACATCTCAGCACCAAGACCGTGACTAAGACACGCGTGAGGCAGGAGAAACAGGAGATGCAACGTAGAACTGCAAAGATGAGACTGTCCTCAGGGATAACAGCACAGCAAATGTGGAAAGTGACTAGCTCATATTCAAACAGATGGAAACACCCCCTACGACGGAATTCAGAGGCAAATGATTAATTTAGAAACAAAAAGTGATTTTTCCAAGGGGAAATTGAGAGAAAAATGCTATCAGTAGAGACAGTATAACGTTAAATGATATAAGTGAATACAGACTGGTATTTACCTCACAGAAAGGAAAACTTTTACTCACTTAGAAACCTGTATATAAATGTTCATAGATTCTGTGTTTATAATAACTCTGAACCATAAATAAACCAAATGCAACCCAGTGCATAAATAACCAATCTGCGGTGCATCCAAATAATAAAACCATAGCTGGCAATAAAAGGAGCAAAGTATTGATAGATGCAACAACTCGGTTAAGTGTCAAGGGCATTATGCTGAATAAATAAAGCCAATTCCAAAAGTTACAGGTCTTACGGCTCCATTGACATTCCCACTTGAAACAACAGATCTATAGAAACAGGGACGAGCACTCACGATCACAAGGTGCAGCTTGAGGGTAGAGTGGAAAACTTTTATAGATACTACACATCAAAAAAAAAAAATCTGCATGCAAGCACTATTAAAATCCAAGTTAATGTCTGCGGTTGATAATATTATACATTACTGTCAATTTCTGGATGAGATCCTTGTGTTAAAGTTATCAAGATTCCATCACTGGATGAAGCTGAGGGGCTAGAACAAGCTCAACACTATTTTAAATAATTACGTGTATGTTTAAAATAAAAGGGGTTTCAAAACACTCTCAGGAGTGCGGCTACTCTCAGAGGCTCTAAGTCATTAGGTCTGGAGCAGGGCACGAGGGTCTTGACTGCAGCCATCCTCCTAGGTGGTTCTCGTGAGCGGTTACACTGGAAAGCCCCTCACGCAAAACATGGTGTCTTCCAGAAGATCTCTTGGCACCAGAGACAACAGCAGGTTTCACACAGCAATTTCCTGCAGTGCTTCTTACTGCAAACTCGAGGCACCGGGCCAGAGCACAAGAGCACAAGCCTGAGGGAAGTGTCGAACCAGAATCCGCTGTGCCCCAGTGGTGTGTCTTTGCTCCTCGAGAGCATCTAGACTAAGGCGGACGGCCACCAGTCTTTCAGGAGCACCCCATAAACATTATGTCTCACCCTTAAACTTTTCGTATGGTTTCATGCTAGTAATCAAGGACAGAGGAGCATGGTGACATCACACCACATGGACAGGAAAAGGAACATCTTTGAAAGACTTTCCATAGGACTCTTGTTTGATGAGTAAGCCTTGTGCTTTCAACTGAAGGTAGGCTGAAGGAAAAACCTCTGACAGGGCAAAGATTTGACTACACAAAATCTACAGAGAATAAAGAATAGACGACAGTGAGTAACTGAGGCCTTACCCATTTCTTTTAATTCCAGGAGTACAAAATATTATTTAGCTTAAAAATTTGTGTTACATTAATGAGTAAAGTCACTGAATGGCAGAGATTGACACTTCTATATTACTTAATTAACATAAATTCCTACCATACAAAAATGTTACTATCAAGAAAAGAATGACTATGCCTAAATATTTTCTTCTTTTCTCTTAAGTATTACTATTTGTACAAAAATAAGAGGACTAGTAATGATAATAATCACTTAGGATCTTATCTAAGCATAAATGTTATGAGAAGAAAACTTCATTCAAGAGGTAAAATTTTTAGCATCTGTCTCTTTTATGGCAGATACTATGCATACACAGTATGCTGTTTCTTTTCTTAAGGCAGTATCTATTGGGGTGAAAATAACTAAGTCAACAATTGCTGTATCATCATCAGTTAGAATGTGATGGTTCTTGGTCTGAATCATGAAATCTGGGGTGAATTTAGTTGGATGAAAGAAAGACACATGTTTTCAATGGAGTGAGGTAATCTGTGTGGGTGCCTAGCAGAACGGAGTATGGGAATGTGTTCAGGTTGCAAGGACTAGGGTGGTTTATGTGGATGTCTGGTAGAACTCAGTGTGGTGATGTGTTCAGGTAGCAGTGATGATATCCACAGTAAATGGGGCTTTAAGTTGTGAGCTCCCAGGGGTCAGGGTAACCACCTCAGGCCAGGTCATAGGAAGAGTCTTTAGCATGACACGGGCATGCCAAGCCACCTTAGAGGTATTCAAACACTCCACAAAGAGCATCTGTACAGTAGTCGTGACCATGGGCTGGAGTATGGTTAAACTAAAGGCAAAGAAACAAAATGATTGAACCAATAAAATAGCTTAGGTGCTGAAGAATTACCCATTATGATTATTTGCATCGTGATTATGATTTAGACCGGTCTTCACACATTGGGAAGCCATACCTTTGTTAAAGCAACTGAAATTGATTAGTCAGAATTTCAAAGGTCAGTCACATTACACTTGTAGCCAAACCACTCCAGACAATAATTTCAACAAAATTATATATATAGCCAAGTATCTGTGAAAAGAAAAACAACTGTCCTTAGGGTTTAAAATACCATCTGGATCATTTAAGCTTGCCAGGCACCAAACATAGCACTAAAAAGTCTAAAGTCTGAAATATATAAACAAAAAAATCTTTAAAGGGATTTCAAAGCTTTAAAAAGAATTCCTTTCTGTAAAGCAGGTTGGCGTTTTTCACACTGCACCTGCATTTTCTTACATTAAAATGTCATGTTCCTTCCTCGAGGAGATATTGCAAAGATCAACATGATTACATTTTAAAGCTCTTTCAGCTCTTCCAAGGGGGCAACTCTGTGTGCAGTACCAAGGCTGTCTCTCACTTCCTACCACACGATCATTTGAATCCCAGCTATGTGGGGCATCAGAGTCAAGCAGACCCAGCTTCATTTCTAAGGTCTGACTACCCATATGCAGCAGATAGAGGAAATTTTTCAGTAGGGACTTGGAGTTCGTAATGGTTGAATTATTGAGCAGAAGAGAGGAGAGGAAATAAAAAGATTTAAAATGTAGCATGTACATGAACCAACTACCCACAATGAATGTAAACATTATGTCATAAACATAAACTAAAAACAATAATAAAAATAATAGAGATATAATATAATAACAATAAAAACAATAAAAAGAGAGAAATGGGATCTAGAGATGGAGGGAGGCAGATGAGGGTGGGGATAATAAAGAATCAAGATATCTTTTGTACACATTCCCTCTTCCTAACAGGAGTGTATATTTCATGTGTAGCAAATATGCACCAGTAAAATATAGTTCAATAAATAAAAATGACCTATTAATTTGAAAATATGTTAAATGTCTACATCCATGTTATTTCTAGGCTGTGGACAGACATTTCTAAGCACAGAAACAGATATTTACCCAAGTTAGGATAAAGGAGAATTTGTTCACTGACTTTTAAGGTGGGATAACAAACTGTAGATTTTAAAAATATACACAGATGTATTTATTTGAATCATTTCTAGACCAGAAACTGCATAATTTCCATAGTCCTGCATGGTAGGCATTGTGAGAAAAGATGAAAAGTAATAGATTCAATGAAAAAACAGCATCATTTGTTTCTTTTGAGAAACTTAAATTTCAACCCAAAGGTGAAAATATTTTAACAAAAAGTTGTGAGATCTGTGCCAAACACTATTAAAAGCAAAAGTTTGGTCTTTTTTCACTTCTATTTATTCATGCAAATAACATATATTGATTATAACCCCACATAAATCCTGTTGAAAAGGGGCTCACACGGCTTGTATTATAAAACTTTTGTTCATTCGCACATTCACTGAGAGCAATGCACTATGGTAAATATAGTAAATTCTGCTTCATATCCTTAAACGTTTTAGTAAGAAAGTCAGGCATATAAATATATAAATCATCTTATATGTAAGGTACAATAGTAATTACAAAATGTGAACAACACCATGACGCTGAAACACCACAGCAGGAGGGCTTAAACCCGGCTGCACGTTAGAGTCATCTAAAAACTAGTGAAGCCACAAGACACAGGGTTCCCCCTCCCAGAATCCTGATTTAATTGTTCTACAGTGGAAAATTACGTTGATTCTAATTCAAACCTCAGGTTTGAGGTTTCACTACTCCCACGCTCAGTGATTTGCTTAAAAGCCCGAGGAAGAGAGGGTTAAATATTGTGTTGGAATCGAGAAAATGCGTAAGACTCAAGGTAAACACTTCAGCGCAGCTATTATTAAAATTGAATGTAATATGGTAAATGTGTTGTACAACTCACAAGCAGATAGGAAAGTTTTACATAATATTTCCACCATCCAGGAGCCTCAACTTCAGACTAGATACAATTGTAAAGTGTGTGAGTATTTAGCTTTGGACTCTCAAACTCCAAATTCTTCTAATTACCCAAATTTCACACTAATTCAAGCCTCTGAGGAAAAGTTCTGTTCTGTGTCACATTTGAAATAAAACAGTAGCAATGCAAGCTGTCAAGTCCAAAGAAACCACATTTTAAAACAAAACTAAAATCCCAGGTATCACCAAGATCAGTTGAGATCCTCATGCCCTGGTCAGACCTTCCCTGACACTGGAATTCTGGGATACAGTGGGCAATGCTGGCAGCATATGCCATCAGGAATGACAGTTCTGGAATTTGGGGATCTTGCTCAGTGTTTTTTTTTTTTTGGTTTTTTTGTTTGTTTGTTTGTTCTTTTGTAAATAATAAGCAAAGACACAAAAAGAAAAGCAGAAATGTGCCTCCATTTAAGTTTCCCAATAAAGTAAACTTGCAGCTGCTTGTGGGAACAAGATTTACTATGTCACATGGCTACAATGAGAATGCAAGTCAGATGAAAGGTGCCTCTTTATTGAGCCAAGCAGAGAGTGGGAGACTTAATATAAATAAAACCTCAGGACCAGAAAGCAGTCTACTGAAATTCCCAATCGTGAACTATTCAAAAGTCTGAGACTAAAGTTTATAGTCTGGTATAAATATTTTTCCAGTAACATCACACCTCCATGTAATGTGCTAAAGTTTGTCTGACAACTTGGGTATCACATAATTTCAGAAAGATAATCATAGTAATGAATAGGTGAGTTTCTTCACCAGAGGATATAGACCATAGACACAAAATCACCTTCCTTCACCACTCTTTTCTTGGGCTTACTGTTCTCTATTAAAAACATAATTCTACTTGAATCTCTCTGATTAATATAGGTAAATACCAGCTTAGAATGTACCAGCAAATGGCAGACCTAGAATTATTATGAAACATGCATGCTATCATTTTCCCAATTTAAATTGTCTGTGTGCCTGTTGCCTAAAGATAAAATATTTTCACCTTTTATGAGTTATAAGAACACAATATTGGATTACACAGACATGAAGAGGAAAATTTAAGGTCATGTTCTTACAAAGCTTTAGTGGTGAAACTGCCGAATACTGGTATGAAAACAAACACACAGACTAACAGAACTTATGAGAGATCCTTGTAATAAATCAATGCATTTACAGTCAACTGGAAGTCAACAAATACACTCAAAAAATACAAGGAAAGACAGTCTCTTCTCTAAGGGTATTGTATGCATGCTTCAACTGGATATCCACATGAAAGAGAATGAAATTAAGTCCTTAACCCATACCTTATACAAAAATCAATTTTGACTGGTCTACAGACTTAAATGGAACTATGAAAACACTAAAAGACAACAGGAGAAATGTCTCATGACTTTGATCTCTGTGATTTTTTTTTCATATATGGCCTCAAAAACCTAGGCAATACAGTGAAAAGTAGATAAGTGGGTTATATGTATAAAAGAGTTCTGTACCACAAAGGAAATAATCAACGGGGTAAAGAGACAACCAGTGGAACAGAAGATATATGTGCAAGCTATAATTTAAGAAGGGATTAATATCCAAAACAGAGGAGAAACTTAAAAAAAAACCCTTCACAACAAGAAAACAAATTATCTCATTTTAAAAATGGTCACAAGGCTTGAGCAGATATTTCTTGAAAGAATGCATAAAATGCCAAGTGAGTGTATGAAAAATGTTCAAGAACAATCATCAGAGCAATGCTAATCAATCTATGGTGAAATATCACCTCTCAGAATGTCTCCTACTGAACTATGAAAATAACTATCAGCAAACAGAAGAAAAGAAAACCATCCACATTGTTGATTGCAAGGTAAATCGTGTAATCATTATATAAAACAGTATGGATGTTCCTACAAAAGAAGTTAAAAATAGTGTGATCCAGTAACCCCTCCACTGAGTATATATCCAGAGGAAAAGAAATCAGTATGTTAAAGTTGTACCTGCGACATTACTAACAATAGCCAAACTATGGAATCAACCCAAGTGTCCAAAACTGGATGAACAGAAAGTGTGGATGAATGGAAAGCGTGTTGTGCATGCATGGTGGAATATTACTCAGCCATAAAAATGAAGTCCTGTCATTGGGACAACAGAGATGACCCTGGAGGATGTTATGTTAAGTGAAATAAGCCAAGAACAAAAATAATTACCATATTATATCATTCATATGTGGAATCTAAAGAAGTTGATCTCATAGCAATAAAAAGTACAGTTGTTGTTACCAGAGGCTAAGGTAGTTGACATAAAGAATTGGGCAGATGTCAGAGTATACAAAATGATAATTAGAAAGAATAGATCTATTGTATATTATGGTGACTAGAGTAATAATACATCATATTCTACAACAATGCTGCTAGTATATATTAAATGCAGTTACCACTAGCTAAGGTAATAATACATTAATCAGCTCGATTTAAATATTCCACAATGTATGTGCATGCTTCAAAGAATCGTCTTCCACATGATAAATGCACATGAATTTATGAATTTTTTTAAAAACCAACATTTAACTTAAAAAGTATATTTTTACAGCTAACAGAAATGAGTGGTCATCTGTAAGTTTCATTCATCAGAGAAATCATACACAAGAGATCTTTTTTCCCTTTTGATTTTGTGAAACTAGCAAGCTAGATAATAACAAGTGTACAATTTGCTGGATAAAGTGTTGGATCCCATTTTTTGTACAGTGTTCCTGTAAACCTCCATTTTGGAATCACTCACATAACCGCTACTTATTACTAAGGCAATATTAACACAAAAGTTACTGGGCAGTGGTGCGTTGACCGAACAGAACCACAGGAACACACCCAAGTAACTCAGAGGCTCTGTATGAGGAGTTCTGTTAGATGAGCTGGAAGATTGGCCATTTTCTTGGCAAAAGTGTCAACTCCTTGAAAATACTCGGCAAATAACAGTAATGAGTAAGACAGAGCACAGAAAGAAATGATTTTTGTTAGGCTGTGTGTAAGTCATAGAGGACACCTGGCAGCTGCCAAGTATGATGATCTGCTGTTCCCCAACACATACATGATAAGGACACTTGATCACACTTTAGACGTTTTCTTTTCACTCTTCTACAGAGACAGGGATTACCATTGCAATCTACATCTTCTGAAACAAAATGCAGAAATCAATATTTCTCTGAGGAGGATGGAGTCAATATGATGGCCCAACCCCTTTCTGAAGATAGAAAAGTGCTTTCTCAAACTGCTGCTAAAATTCATTTGGTCTAATTTTCACTAACAAAGAACTAGATGGTTTTGTTTCCCTGACAACTCCCTTGAATATGACTGGTTTGTATCCTTTGTCCTCTGGTCTGTGTCCAAGCAACAGTACCATCCTTCCAATTAATCTTTGCATCCAGTGGGCAGTCCCAGAAAGGTTAGACAGATGCTCCGTGATTGTAAGTGTGATTCTACTAAAGACTGAAAATAAAACAAGCAATGACTTTTTAAGGTGCCTACAACTTTGTACCTGTAGTAGTAGAAAATGTTATTTCACATTTCATAAAGTAGAATATATAAGGCATTTTGCATATGCAGGGAAACAATGGACTGGAAATTAACCACATCAAGCTCAGGACAGAAGTTGCCTGTGGGAGGGGAGAGTGATAGGATGATGCCCGTTGTCATAGGAGACTTCGGCTGCATCTGTAAGGTAATGTTTACTTTCTCTGAAAAATGAGGAAACAAATATGACCAAGTGGTGTGGTTTGGGTATCATGTGTTATAATGGGAATTTAACTTCTTTTGTGGGAACATCCATACTGTTTTATATAATGGGAATTTTACTTGTTTTTCATCTTTTATGTATTTTAAGATCTTAAAAAATTAAGAAAACTAACTATTAGCTGATCACCTGGCCCATTGTACTGTCCTCATTTAGAAGGAATAATTGCAATTAGAACACCCATCCTTGTTGTCCAATTAGCAGTTTGTAGCAAATAAATTTTCACCAGGCATTAATCAAGTCAAGATTGCAACTTTAATGGCACTTGTCACCCTGCTTTTAAATGAATACATTAATATTCAAATCCATGTGTAAGTGCCCCATATATCTGATTAACTGGAAGTAAGAAAAGCCTTAATATATGCAAAACACCATTCATGTGTTCTAAAAGGCAAATGAAGAAGCTGGAATAAATATATTATGATTTATATGTGTCTGTCTTTTATGGAAATGAAGAAAAATTCCCTCAAGAATAACCCAGATAGTTCACTATTTTGTATTTTGGTCTTTTACAAAGCATTGGGCAAAGCACTGTACCTGGCAACCATCAGTAAAGATAAAAATAACCATATTCATTTAAAATAATAAGCCATAGAATAACATTTCTTCTATGTACATGCATCACACACAGCAGCTATATAAGTGTATAGAGGCTCTTTGAGTACTGCACTGTTTATAAGAACTTTCAAAGATTATAAAGTTATTGATGACTGTTTACTTTTGGCCCATGAATCATTTCCTGGATATATTTTACAATTGTGATTCAGCTGGCCTTGTAACTTAATTATTTATATTTTTTGCTTCCTTTTTACCAAAACCCCTGTTTCTGTTTTGAGATTATCCGAAGGTTTGCCCTACCTGCTGCACTCCCATTAGGCACAGCTGTTGGTCCCCTAAACATGATGACAGCAACAGTAGTAGACTTACAGAATAAAAGCTGGAGAGGGAATCTTCTCAAAACGGAGCAGGGAAAATAACCCCAAATGAGATAACCAGCAGATGCTGCAGAATATGGAAGTCATCTGTAAGCATTTAGTGGAATGGAGAACGCTGAAACATTTTCCATTTGCCAGATGCCTGAAATAGAGAGAGATGAGCAATTCCTCTGAACTTCAACAACAGGGCCAGCTGAAAAAGCAGACCCCTTCTGCCAAGGGTCACTTGTTGAAACTGTTGCCTGTAAATTAGAGTTCTCCTTCTGGACTTATGGTACCCACAAAACCCCATCAAAATGCTGAGATGTGCACCTTCCTCTGGGCACAAAGACAATAATCCTTGGTTGCTAAAAGTCCATTGGGTGGGCACAGAATTATTCACATGTTTTGAACAAAGGCTCCTTTTTCTAAAACTGACATGAACAGTGTTTCCTACCTTTCCTCGATGCGTAAGAAATGTTCCTGAGTGAAATAACCCACATTTCAACTGTACTGGTAAATAGTGGCGAGGATATTTAGCTCTGGAAATAGTCATGAAAAAGCCCTTTATGTATTTCTTTCCTCCCTAACATAAATGCATCACACTGTGTCTTCTAACCTATTTCGTAGAAAGGAATTTCTTTGTATGAACTGTATTATGTGAAATATTTTTCCTCATATTGTTTAGATTATGAGTCTGGTTTTTGCACTTATTCCCAGAGTGTCTGTAGCAGTGAAGAGTAACAGCGCTTAGTCAGAACTGCTTGTGCAGGTGTCAGGTGCCTCACGGTTTCATCACATAAATGTCACTTTGCTTTCTGGAGCTAAGTAGGGATAAATTCTACTGGTATAGAAAGAGGTCTCTAGATTTTATAGCTTCCTTCACTTCTTTTTGTGGTCTACCAATCAACCTAGAGCATCTCTATTCCCCATCATACTGTTAAACTCCATCACTTGTTTATACTAACTTTTCTATGCCTGCAAGAGGCTGGAGAGCACCAGCTCGATTAGAATATAGCCAAGACTAGAGAGTTTCATAGGTTAGGCCAAGGCCTGCAGCATTAGCCTGAACACCCGGGAGGTTGTTAGAAATATAAACTGCATTGCTCTTCAACCTTGTGGCTAAGATGAAGTGCAGAAATTCAGATCCTATGGAACTCACCTTCTGAATCAGCTACTCTGGGTCTGCAGTCCATTAATTTGGGGTTTAATAATCTCTTCAGATCAGTCTGTTGCATATTGCACTTTAAATTTCGAGAAACACTAGCCCAGAGTACAATTCCAAAAGGTCTCCTAGGCCATCTGAAAAGCACCTGTCCATTAAGTTTCTACAAAGAATTACGCAGTTGTGTGTGCCCAAGCATTTTGGATGGAACTCTATGGTAGCCCTAAAATATAAAAGGGATTCATCTAAATTAAACTCATTGTTAGTTCCTAGTATACGTAGTAAGAATTTATCATGGGTCAGCAAAACAAGTCAGCAAAGCTACAGCCCTAATGCCTCCCAAAAATGACACTTCTTCGACTTTGATACAAAGAAAAGAAACATTTAAAAGCTTTGCGTTGAATCTGTCTTTTGGTTTATTGAAAGGAACAGCTAATGCTTAAATCTTTTTATGACCAATTTTTCATGCTTATACCTGGTAATCTGGACAACTAATTTGAAGACAACAATATGCAATATAACAACCATTGTTGAATTCCTACCATCTTGATTAGTGAAACTCGGTATCATTTCTAAGGGTATTTTTTATTATTTTCTATTCTCATCAATTGTTTGGTAAGTCTTCCATCCTTATATCTGAGAACCTGTGCAACTTTGTTGAAGATAACAATATGTAATATAGCAACCATTGTTAATTTCCTATCTTGTGTTGAAAGTCTGTATTGTCTTTGGTTTTGTATCGTTTTGTTTTTATCTTTGTTGCTGTTATTTTCCTTTCTTTTCTCTTTAAAATAAAAAAACAAAATAAGGCAAATTCAACAAAATAAAAATAAAAGCCTCTCAGAGAAACACTGCCCTCTGAGCAGAGGGCAATGTGCTGGTTGATAAATTAATTACACCTGTGAGTGGAACTGGTATTATTAGTCGATAAAAACAACTGAATCATTATCATGATTAATTAGTTTTGGAAATACTATTTAGCTGAGAGAGACTTTATAGGGGCTTTTATGTTACATCCCAAATTAAAAGACTGTCAATGGAACTAAGGAGCTGCAACATCATTTTGATAATATTTAATCTAAGCGATGATGACATTATAAACATACAGAAAATATCAACAGACATTTTTGAGTTGGTGAAGCTTATGAATCCTCTCAGAATTAATGTACTGAACTTCCATTAAGAAAATAGCTTACAATGTATGGGATACGATAGAAAAATACGGTGAATATTTACATTTTGAAAAATATTACTGTAACAAGACACACGGGCATTAATCTCTCTCCATACACTCCCCCTCACTTAAAACGCCCTTAGTGCCATCACACCTGCCACTTTCCGAAGCAGTTCTAGGAGTCCTTTCCTATGAGTCCCTTTAGTCATACTACTGTGGTTGCCTTTAGCTATTCAAACTTTTTACCTTTCCAGATCGTTTTTATTAGTACATATTTTCAGTGCATAGTGATCACACTTCTCAGGGCAAATCTGGACATGCACACAAGGCATCTCAATTATTTTCTTTGGTCTCCTTTCCCCCCCTCCCCTCCAGCCTTTCTTTCCTCCTCCCACTCGCAGAAGGTCTATTTCCACTCTATTTCTTCAACTCTTCTTTTTCTAAAATATCTTTTCCCTTCCTTCCTTCCACCTTCTCCTCATCTCTGGTTCCCCTTCCCATTTGAAAACAAAAACTCATTCTACTTTCTCATATCTAACTTCTGTCTTACTCACTAATTAGAGTTTGGGTTGCTCACACAGGAGAAGCAATGCAACATTTAAACTAGAGGCAGACGTCTGGCAGTGGCCAATCCAACGAATAAGGCAGAGAAGGGCATGAGGTCACGTTTTCATGGGGCTGCGGTGTAGTTAGGTGATCCTTGA
Source organism: Dinomys branickii (assembly GCA_004027595.1). Taxonomy (NCBI): domain Eukaryota; kingdom Metazoa; phylum Chordata; class Mammalia; order Rodentia; family Dinomyidae; genus Dinomys; species Dinomys branickii. The sequence continues at coordinate 19,978 of PVLD010024362.1, forward strand.
CAGCGCCAGTCACCGTATCTGTGATCACACCTCATAAAGACACTCACGGAAGAGGACTTCCAAAGCTGCTTCCGAAAGTAACAGGCATAAATGTGCTTGACTCGAGAGGAAATATTTTGATGGGGAATAGTGACAATATATCTTTTACTGTAATATATTTTTAATTTAAACATTCGGTGCATATTTTGATCACACCAAATACTTTTTGGTTGTACTTCTCAAAGGTATTCTTGGTCAGCTTCTTTCAAAATAGCACCTCGATGTCACTCCATCTTCACCAGCTCCTCTCCACACTTCCTGCAGAAATTACCTCTTCTCTGTCCTCCACCTTCCAGGACAGGGCCCTCCCATGCCCATTTGAATCCTCTGTTAACTGCTTCATAGAGACAAGATGAGAACAAACACTGCCCTGAGGAAATATAGTCCCTAGAGAAAAAGAAGTACTCAATTGTGAAATTAGCCAAGAGTATATTTGCTGAGAAAGTCAAAGAAAGTTTTACTCTTTCTTTAAGACTACCATGAATGCTATAGGAAATGTATTCTAAAATGAGAATTTCTTTTGTAATTGTGTTTTCTTAAGAGTTAGTGAGGACCAGATTGTCATTTAGCTTGGTCCATGATGCTAGCTGAATTTTGGAGCTGGTGGTCTAAAAGTGAGGTCAACCAGTCTCACAGCTTGGAACCAGAGGCTTCATCTGCTTCTCTCGGGACCGAAAACAAGTCGCGGCCACTTGCTTTCTGAGCAGGAGCCAGCCAAACAGCCGAAAGAACTTCCAGCCTTCCGTGATGATTAGAAAGTAACATAATGTTCCAAAGTGAAATGATGCCCTTAATTAACGAACATATACTTCAGTGCCTGCTATGTGTAGATATCCTGAACGCCCTGAAAAACAACACTTGATGTAAAAAGTTATCAGTCATGAAAATCATTTTCAACTCAGCTGAGAACAAAGGTATGGGCATGAATCCACAACAGCACTACAAGGGCCTCGCTCCATGCACTTCAAGTGGGAGTATTAAGCAGCCCTGTTTTCTCCTCCATGCTCTCCCCTCAGTGTTTGCAAAGTGCGAGAAGGGCAGATTATCCCACAGTGCACCACCGGAAGTGCACTGCTCCCAGTCTGTTGCCCATAGGTCTGCAAGACATTAAGGAAATGTGGACAGATACAACACACATTAAAAGCACGGCAACTGTCTTAGGTTTCAACAGTTTTTGATAACATGATCTCTATCATACGCTGATCTCAGAAGTGCAAACCTTGTTGAAAATATAGGTATATTCCATGCAATGGTTAATCTCAACAATCACAGCTCAAGAAAGGGCTCACCAAAGTCAATCCATGCACTTTCCTCCTCTAGCCATAAATCAGATATTCAGAGAAATTATGCCTCTAAAATGAAAAGAAAGAAACAAGCATACTTATTTGGTGGCTTATTATATGTTTTTCTTTCTCTTTACCTCCTTCAATAGACCCAAAATGCAGGGCATTTACATATGCATCACCTGTGTACACACATATATACACACGTAATATTTGGTTGCATTCTGGCAACAAAATTGCTTTTGTGAATTGAATGGTCCTCAGTGTGCCATTACATCCCCTAACAATCCACCCTGGGATTTCCAGAACACAACATTATGTTCTGAACTTAGAGTTATGTGAACAAATTCACACCCAAGGCAAAACCACCAAAGTGCCTGGCTCTCATCCAGTTTCACTTTCCATGTTGTTTTGCAGGAATGAAGAGCAATTTGTGGTCGAAATGAAAATGCCTTTTCCCAACTGTGATCAACCATTTTGACCTGGGAGAAAATGGACTGAAGCCTGCACCTTCCAGGCCTAAAAAGATTCTTTCCCAAAACAATTTCTACTCTAAAAGTTTTAATACATCTCAAGTTCTACTTTGCTCCTTCATCTTCCCTCACTCTCCTGCATGTATACTCTCTTGCTAGAGCACCAAGTTTCCCAAGGTGTCACTTAGGTGCATTTCAGGACACCTAATTAAGTCCAAGGTTGAAGTCAAAGTTCCCACAAGGCCAGATACTGCACAACTGTGTCCCCCCAAAAACATAAAACCAACGAATTCAAATTCAAGTTAAGGTCAAGAATCCTGATCAGTGCCAAAGTAGTTGATTCTCTTTTATTTACACATTTGATTTTATTGACACAAAATAGAGCACCGTAAAAGGAAATCTCACCCTTGTAATTGAAGTAAAATTAATTAACACACTACATACTTTGGTTAATTTTGTATTAGATATTTTTAGCAAAAGATTATCTTAAAAAACTGGAAGGAAGCTGAAGAATTACATACTCAAATCTTATAGGTGATTAACTCAATTGTCTTAAGTGTCATATAAGCAGCCATATATGAAGAAAAAGTAACAATGAATAAAATTTATTGGAACTTCTAAACATATGAAAGTAAAATTCTTTAGCATGTGACAGTGAAATATTCTAGGAGTTTAGATGAGTTCTATGAAAAGTGGTGAATTTAAATAAGTAAAAATCAATCTGATGCTATAAAAGTGTTAATATTATTTTATGTTTCTCAATTATAGATGGATGCTGCAAAGAAATTATGCAACCTCAACTCAAAACATAAGATGATGATGATGGTGGTCATGACAACAAGGATGATACTGAGAACCTTGAATCTGCTTGATTTCAATAGTGGGAAGAAGGTTCTCGAGTGTGGTCATCCTGTCCAATCACAGAGTTTACAGTCGAACAGATGAAATGCGATGTCTTAAATACAAATAGTTGCAACTCAAAATGAGTCAAGTTCATAGGAGAAGAAACAGAACTCTAAAAAGATGGAAAAGATAAAGCCTTGTGGGGAGCATGAAATGTGTTAAGGGACAATTGAAATTTGAGGTGAAATGTGGAGGCTTCCTTTGTGTGGACTGACAAGGAAGACAGATTATCTAGGGTTTATGTGTCAACTCAGAGCTTCCCATCTGCTCTGCCTCGTTTTCCTACCTCTGTTTCGTTGCTCATGATATTCATTCATCTAAGTTCCCGCCCTCACCTCCTCATCCCACACCTTTCCCATCATGTGTGGAGAATATGGGTACCCTGTGCTGGAGAGCTCCACAAATGCACCTCAGTGGAGTGCTTCTGCCTTAAGGGAGACTCCTGGTAAGCATGAAAGAGTGCCACACACCTAGTAGCTGGTCAACATTTTTTTCACCCATTCATTTACTCAATAAATATTTACTGAGCACTTTCTAAGTGGGAGGTATTTGTTAGAAGACTGTGGACATAAACAAACTACAAACTGAGTGTTATCCTCGCTGGTACAGATCTTACAGCTATTTAAATAAGAAATTGCTGCAACGTGATAAACTTGATGACGTGGAAAACAGCATGCTACAGGCTGTGCAAGGCAAGGACATCTGCTCAGGTGAAGAGTGTCAAGGAAGTTTCAAGCTGATTCTTCAGAAATGATTAGGAGTTATCAGGTCCTATCATGCAGTAGAAACGTGGAGCTTCTATCACACTGGTGTATCTGGCTTTACAGAATGGCACATTGGGAAGCACAAATCACTGAGCAAGTGACTGCTGCTCAACTCTTGAAAGTGAAAAGCACACAGTTGAACCAGGGTTATGGTCCAATTGACCAAAGGTCAAAAGAAGTGGAAAGATAGGAGAGGCTTCCATACGCTTAGTGAAAGGAAGGACTTCCACCGAGACTGGAGGCAGGACACTCAGTAGATTAAGGGAAAGGAACCTGGGGCAGATGGTGGAGGGCTGCAGCCTTTCGGAGTGCTCCCTGCAGTAATTGTGACTAGACATCCATCCATCAGAAGTCCAAACTTGAAGTGAAAAGTCCTTGTTTTCTTGCAAATGTTTCTTAAAACACAAAGTAAGCAGAAAAAGACTAAGGAAACTCCACAAAAGCAATGTTCTGCAACTATTTTTTATAATTAAATAAAAATTGCAAGGCTGGGGATATAGCTCAGTGGAATAAGCACTTGCATGGCAAGCGCAAGGTCCTGAGTTTGATCCCCAGTACTGAAAAAAAAAAAAAAAAAAAAAAAAAAATTGCAAAGGAATATGAAAGATCAGTACAGCAGGTGCTCAGTATGTTCAATGAAGATCACATTCATCTACAACTCTCTAAATTCTGTCCTGTAAAGCATCACATCCAATTCTGCCCTTCAAAACCTTATTCTTCCAGGTAGGATAGACCTTAGTAACATATAATTTTAATAGAAAGAGTACCTAGAATCTACCAGTGCAAAGAAAGTATACCTTAGACAATAGAAGTACTATGTTTTAAATAAACTTGATGAAGTCTCTTGCTTAGAGATTTAGAAAAGAAGGAGAGTAGATTTAAAGATAGCTTATTTGACTCCTAAAATGGTCCTACAAGACGAATATTACTTCACTATGGGCGGTAGGAAATGCGTTTTGTCTGCTCTGTTTAATTCTGGGGTTAAAAGCAGTAGTCAAATCATGACAGCAAGGAGCTTTCTGCTCCGTTACATTGCAGCTCACTTATTTCCCACCAAATATTAAACAATGCCAAAAAAACTTTTAGTCGTTTGGAAGGAGATCCATTTTCATTTTACTCTTGTCCTTATTTGGTTGTGAGATGACAGTTTAATATTCCAGGCTCCAAAGCAGACCTTGGCAAATGGATTAAAAAAAAAGTTCAATGCTGTAAGAAAGGGAAAAGGTGTGTGATTAATTTTCCATAAGAAATAAGAAACTGCACAACTGGTGCTATACAAAGATGGCTATGTTTATCATTCAACTCACACAATTCTTTAAATTTTCCAGGACACCATAGTGCATAAAGAATTTTATTGAAGTTGGTTAACCCTTAGATTTATTGTATAAAAATTAACAACTATTATAGCCCATATCAAGATTTTTTAAAAATTGAAATTACATTATCCAGATCAAGTACCCATAGGATAGTATAGTCATTAAAAACACCAGCTGTAGAGACACAATTTGCATCTCACCCATGACTTAGATGTCATGTGATTTTAGGGATGTTACTTAACCTTTCATGGCTTTAGTTCTCTCATCTTTAAATGTGACAATATTAATACATTCAAATTCCGTATGTTGTTCAGAGGATTAAATAATATAAAGCATGTTAAAGAGCTAATACATAATAAGCTTTCAGTAAGGAGAAGATGATGTTCTTCTTGTTAAATAAAAGCTCTGTTTTAAAGATTTAGGAAGCTTTCCTGGGGCAGGGTTACCATCTCACTCATGCACGGTACTTTTCTATGTATTTCTGTACTTCATACAAAGCAAAGTCCCTCGGAATACACGAATAACAACATACATAGCTAAGAGAGTGAAATGTAACAGTCTATTTAAGTAATGGTGTTTGGAGCACAGCTAAGCTGTCTGAAAGTTAATCACCAAGACCATCTCAGAAATTTCTTCACCACTGTCCTCACACATGCTTTGAGAAACCAAGCCACAGAGAATCATGAGCCTCATTGCCTTGTTTAACACCAAATATGGTTGAGAAAACTGTCTCTTAGAGTAAAACTAACTTCAAGGTTTTCTTTCAAATCCTAGTTTAAAAAATGAATACAGTTGAGAGAAATTTCAGTTGTGAAAATGTTATGTGCTATGGATAACTTTCTTCCTCAAATGATGTTGGATAAAATTTCTATAACAATCTTTAGGTGATTATTTCATTCAACAAGATTGTG
>PVLD010024363.1:0-25617 GCA_004027595.1 Dinomys branickii
AAAAAAAAAAAAAAAGGAAAGAAAGAAAGGAATCTTACAAGTTTTTGGCTAGAGTAGCTGGTTGGTGACTTCATTTCCTACAGTGGCAGGTTGAGATTGTGTGGCTTAAGGGGTTGTGAAAGCTCATACCTAGATGCATAATAGGTCCGTGAGCATTTGCATAGAGATACTGAGTAGGCAGTTGGAGTCCAGTGACAGTGGACCTTTTAGAGCTTTCAGTGATACAGACAGCCCACTGAGGCACACGTGCCATAGGTTCGCCACCCCTGGATTAGACACGTCTCAAGTTCAGAGAAGTTTGGGCTAGTGATAGATATGTAGGAGCCATACCCATAGAGAAGCTATTCAAAACCAGCAGCCTGGGAGGAGAGAGTTAGAGGAGAGGGAGACTGTGACGCCCAGAGGGTCCCCAAACCTACATCTGCTATGAAGAGCAGCCAGGAAGGCATGAAGAGCACAGAGGACAGAGTTAGGAGCCAAGTAAAAGCCTGTCATGGTGACGCATGTGTGTAAGCCCAGCACTTACAAGGCTGCGAGGCTGGACGTTCTTGAGTTTGAGGCTAGCTGGGCCGTATAGTGGGACTATTTCCAAAATCCCAAGCCAGTAGCCAGGCATGGTGCCGCATGCCTGTAATCCCAGCATTTGGGAGGTGGAGGCAGGAGGGTCCCTGCAAGTTGGATGCCAGCCTGGGGTACATAGTTCAAGGCCAGCCTGCACTGCATGTAGAGAGACCACTCTCACAGAAGAGAGCAAAAGAAATAAAAAACCCAAAGCCAAACCAAACCAAAAGCCAGCTGAGAAAGGGTTTCAGAAAGGAGGGGATAAGCGGTGAGGCTGGAGAGTTGGTCATGCTGGGACCAGCTCAAAGCTGTCACTGAGCTTCAGATGGGGTGGGCCTGCTGATCTTTGAAGACTTGAGAAGGGAAGGCTCCGGGGAGTAGTGAGGTCCTGAGGGAGGTGAGGAGGGGATGGACAGTTCGTCTGTTGTGACAGGAAAGAGTACTGCCAGTCCCTAACTGCGGGGGAGACGGCGGGTGGCACGGAGGAACAGTGGCACGGCTCGGAATTCTGAGTGAATTGGAAGTGGAGAATGGTATCGGAGGTTTGGGAAAAGTGGGAAAGGAGATGGGATTTACTGGGAGACTGTGCCAGGACTGCTGCAATGTGTTAGATGTCCTGGGAGATCTGTGGCCATTGGCATGGTTATCATTCTTTTCCTGTTGGGTTCAGTGACTTAGGTGCGGTAGAGGTTTTAACCAGGGTGGGAGTTTTGCCGAGTGAGTTCTCAAAGGGATAAGCATTGCAATTGTAAGTTATGGAAGGAAGGAAGCTGAGACCAGGAAGAGGGCGCAGGGCTGTGGAAACTGGTAAGAGTAGTGGATTAGAGGTTTTGACCTGAGTGGTCACAGTGTTGTTGGAAATGAAGCGCTAGGGGGAGAGCCCTGGCAAGGTGGATGGGGTCAGCTCGATGCCGAATCAGATTTCCAAGGGGAACTGTCACTGTTGATGGCCTGCCAGGGTGGGTGCATGGGGTGACAGGAAGAAGGGGTTGTATTAGGTGCAACAAGGGGGGTTCTTTCTGTGGGGAGGAAGGATTTCACATCTGAAATTACTTGTTCTGGTGCTGGGGCTTGAACCCAGGGCCTTGTGTGTGCCCTACCGCTGAGCTGCATCCCCAGCCCCTCTGGAATTGTTTAGACATATTGTAGGAAGTAGACTGTCTGGCTTCTATTGTTTATTATTAAATTCTTGAAATTTCTTCAGGGACCTTCCCCTCTAATCTCCCACTTCCTCGGTTGATTGGCAAGGATCTAAGCTTGCCTAAGGATAAAAACACCAACATTCCCAGGCCCCATGTTAGACATATTAAGTTTGATTTTCCAGGAAAGACTGCTAAACATACCAGATGACTTTTCTCATCAGGATATTCGCAAATATTGACCCATGTATGACCTTGGGAATGGGCCAGTGGGGATTGAGTGTGAGATAATTAGAAGGGAAAGTATTGAGAGAGCTTGCATAATAGCATCCTTTCCTGCCTGAGAACTTGGACAACTTTGAGATGTTTGGGGTGTCCGATAAAGGCCAAAGCAGGCCTTTTGTTACTAACAGCATCAGAAGCAGAGCATGTAGCTTAATGAGAATACCAAATGATTCTTCTAACTGAATCCCAAAGTTCAGCGGTCATTAGCAGTTACGGGCAAAGCAGCTGAGAACACCTAGTTTCTGCAGGTGGGCAGGAATTGCTCCCAGAAGAAGAGGGAGCTAAGCTGAGTGTGCCCAGTTTACCCCTCTCAGATTCACTAATCAGACCAGGCGCCCCCCCCCCCCCCCCCCCCCCCCCCCCCCCCCCCCCCCCCCCCCCCCCCCCCCCCCCCCCCGCCAGTGGAGTGCGGCGGACAAATAAGAGTTACACCAGCGAGCCCCTGCTGTGTGGAGCAAGGAAGAAGCACCTTCACATTGTGCAGGAGATCAAGGAGCTGTCAAGTCAAAATGTGGGTAGTGCTTCTGTGGGTTGAATTACTAAGAGTGTGACACAGAAAGATGGAGAGCCAGGAGCTAAAACCCCGAGGAGATGAGGAGTGACTTGGAGGTTGGTTGGGGTTAATAGAAAGGAAGGGGAATGGGCAGTCTGCACATGGCTTTTTTTCCAGGGGGTGAGTCTGTGTTGTAATTCCTTTCTTTCTTTTTTCTTTTACAGTCTTTTTGAGACAGGGTCTCACCGTGCAGTTCAGGCTGGCCTTGAGCTCTGTAGTCCAGGCTGGTCTTGAACTTGCGACGATCCTCCTGCCTCAGCCTCCCGAGTGCTGGGGTTACAGGCATTCGCCACAATGCCCAGCTTGTGTTGCAATGTAGTTGTGTGAGTTGGAGTCAGTGTATTCTCTCGCAAGACGGTAAGCTACAGTTAGTCATGGACCATGTCTTCTTTTTAGAGTACCCTGTGTCCGTGCATAGTTACTGACTGAGAATGGAATGATGGGTTGCCAAGCCCAAGGGTTTTGGGTCCACCTAAGGGTCAGATCCCAGCACTGAAGAGGCTGAGGCAGGAGGATCGTTGTGAGTTCAAGACCAGCCTGGGCCACAAAGTGAGCTCAAGGCCAGCCTGAACTGCATGGTGAGACCCTGTCTCAAAAAGACTACAAAAAAAAAAAAAAGAAAGAAAGGAATTACAACACAGAATCACCCCTGTGAAAAGCAGCTCTTACACAGTGACTGTGCTTTATGGTTGGTGGGAGAGAGGGCTCACTAGACTCTGTCTTGCCTGCAGCGGACATCAGCTTGGCTGCCTGGGGACGGAAAGCTCTGGACATCGCAGAGAATGAGATGCCAGGCCTGATGCGCATGCGGGACATGTACTCTGCCTCCAAGCCCCTGAAGGGCGCCCGCATTGCTGGCTGCCTGCACATGACCGTGGAGACCGCTGTCCTCATTGAGACGCTGGTTGCCCTGGGCGCTGAGGTGAGGCTCACAGCCGTGTGGCTCCGGCCCTGTCCTCTGCCTTCCCTGGGTTCCGTCGGGAGAAGAATGCCGTGGGTGTGGGGCTGACCTCGGGCCGGCAGGGGCTCTCCTTGTCCCTTGAGTTTTCTCTCCATGTCCAGCGCTGCTTTGCTTTGTGATAACCGCACTTGTGCAGATTTTCTCTCAGACAGGAAGGTAAACTTCCGTTACCCTGGACCCATCCTCCTGAGAGCTCTGGTACGAAAAACTCAACCCCATGGACTGGTTCTCATTAGTCCTCCTAGGTTATGTTATGTTCCTACCGTGGGCCAGTCATTGGTGCCAGGAGGATGGTGTACTCTGATTGGTTTAGCTTGGGTCATAATGTGCCGATGATGGACGGCTCCTCCAGGACTTCTAGGAGCCAGAGCAAGGTGGTTTTCCTGAAGGGGGCAGGGCAGCCAAAACCAGCAGAGATCTCCAGGGCTCAAGCCTTTGAATCTCTTTGTTTTCAAACTCCTTCACTTGGTGGTCTCATTTTGACTTTAAATACTGTCTGTGTGGGTGTGACTCCAAACTCCATGTACCAGCACGGACTTCCAGAACCCTCTCACAGTCTCAGGTCCTGACACGCCCTCCCCGCCCGGAGGTCACAGGGAATAGTTCCGAGCAAACTCAAGATTTTCTGCCCCGCCCTCTTTCCGAAGTCTCCCCCGTGTCAGTAAATGGAAACTGCAGGCTTTCAAGAACCCGGAGGGTTGGACCCCTTCCTGTGCCCCCACGGCCGTGCTGTATTCCTTGTCAGCTCTCTGCTGCCTGCTGCCTGCATCTCCTTGCTTCAGGCCTTTCCCTTCCGTGCAGCACCAGAGTAATAACGTTTGAGATGGATGTTGTCACTGCTCGGGCCCCCGTCTTCTCACCCCGTGTCCCCGACCTGTCCTTGTGGGGATGGCCTCTTACCCCGAGCCCCAGAGCTTTTCCCTTTTCCGGCCAGGACCCGTGGTCCTTCGGAGCCTTCAGTGAGCACTTGCCTTGTTGCTGGCCCTTCTAGGTGCGGTGGTCCAGCTGCAACATCTTCTCCACACAGGACCACGCGGCGGCTGCCATTGCTAAAGCTGGCATTCCAGGTAAGTCCCGAGCGCGCTGGGGCATTCGGGCATGTGGGAAGGCTCTGCTTCTCCCTGTGTGCTTCGTCAGCGCCTACGGCAGCGGGCCTCCTGTTGGCAGGCGAGAGGGTCCGAGCCCAGTGAATCACAGCAGAGGGCTGTTTTTTCTCATCATCAAAAATCCTGGAGAAGCTGCTGATTGAGCCATCTGAAGCTGTGAGCAGGAAGGGCAGGGTCTTGTGACAGCCACTTGATATAGAAGAGGGGAAGTTCCTTAACGGAAGGGTGTGAATTTTGTTTTCAAGAAGTGGGGAGGATAGGGCAGAGGATTGTCAAGTCCACTGACTGAAGTGTGGTGGTCTAGGGCCCTGGAGAAAGAGTAGGCCTAACGAGGAAGGGCTTCCTCACCCCTGCCGAGCAGGGCACAAGTCTGTCTGCGCTTAGGGAAGGGTGGGATTAGGTCTGCCGGTGATTAAATAGGACCCTCGATGTTCCTTCTTACCGGTCCCAGGCAGAGGGAAGAATTTGGGTCGTGACTGGCTGGGGCTGAGCAGGCATGTCCGTCACTGGCTAGGCGCCATGACCCTCTTCCCAGAAAGGCTTTGTTTTTAAGATCATGGTGTTCTCCAGCTGGGAAGAGGGCAGTTGTCCCTGCCTGGCCTGTGTCCTTTGCTCGGAGGTCCTGCGAGCCTTGCCCTGGTGTCCCGGGCGTACCATATGGTGGGGGGGTCCTGACTGGCAGGCAGCAGCTTTGCTTCTGATGCCCGCTCTGGATCTCTATCTAAGAGACACATGTAGGCGTATGTGATGGTGATGCCTGCCTCACTGGGCTTCTCTCAGGCAAAATGAGATGGAGCCACTGGAATCGGGTCTGGCACAGACAAAGTGTTCTGTGCCAAGTAGCTGCTATCAGTAATTTTTTGGCCAGAAAAAAATTTTTTTTTCCTTTGTTCAGACTTTGCCTGAGACTACCCATTTCAGAGACTGCTGGGCCCACAACCCTGGGCCCTGCCCTGCGGGTCTTACTGCATAGGAGGTGCCACGGCGGGCGGGAACCTTGCTGGGTGTGGTGCCGGTCCTTGGAGCGCAGGCAGTGCTCGCTTTCAGATCCTGTGTCTGCCTGGCCTCTGTCTCATTTAATCCGCACTCTCGTGAGCCTCATTTATTGAAGAGGAAACTGAGGTTCAGAGACGAAAAATGATTAGCTCAGTGTCGCATGGCTGGTAAGACCAGAGCCAGGATTTGAGCTCAGGTCTGGCCGGCTCCGAGTGGCGCCGTTCCTGCTGTTGAGTTCTCAGGGGTGGTGGAGGCAGCTGCAGATGGGAAGGAGGAAGGGGGTAGTATTGGTTCTCGCTGGGTGGGTCCCTCAGAACAAAGGTGCCGGTGGGGAAGGTGAGGCCCTGACTGCTCCCTACCCCCCAGTGTACGCCTGGAAGGGTGAGACAGACGAGGAGTACCTGTGGTGCATCGAGCAGACGCTGTACTTCAAGGATGGGCCCCTCAACATGATTCTGGACGACGGGGGCGACCTGACCAACCTCATTCACACTAAGTACCCACAGCTTCTGTCGGGTAAGCGGGGTGGGGTAGGGGGCCAGATGGTCGTGGTCCGGAAGGGGCTGCTCCTTTGCACGAACACAGTTGGCCTGGCAGGACTCCCAGATTCCGTGGAAGACGGAAGGACAGCGGGTTCTTGCGGGCATGCTAGGGCTTGACCTTCTCACTTAGGGTGCGGTTTGGCTTGGCTTGGCTGGGTAGGGGTGGCTGAGTTGATAGCCCAAGGGCCAGGGCAGGGTCAGAGCGAACCGCTAGAGCAGCGAGATAATGCCTCTGGAACACTGAGAAGGAGCCAGCTTTGTTAAAGGCAGGGCAGGAAGGGGAGTAGTTGAGAAAGGGACATCTTCCTTAGGAAATATTACAGGATATGGTGGAGCTTTGGTTATGACCAGAATTTGACGAGAAAAAATAATTTGGCTTGATCCTGAGAGCAAAGGGAAATAATTGGAGGGTTTTTGACTTTAAATTTTTTTTTTTAATTTTAAAGACAAAAGAATGGAGACATATGAACCAGAATAAGCCATAAATAATACAGAAAATACAAAATTATACAGAATATAGTAGGGAATTAGCACTGGATGTTGTATTACATAGTTATCTTCACATTAGTTAACACAAAAACGTTAAAGGAAATACCAAATTATAGAGAAGACAGTAAGGAATTTGCACTGGATGCGGTATAATATAAACTTATCTTCACTTCTGTTAATACAAAAACGATTGAGGAAATACAGAATTATAGAGAACATAGAAGGGAATTAGCTGTGGATGCTGTCCTACATAATGTTACCTTCACCTTTGTTACTCAGTTACTCAGATGATGGCCCATTTCATCATTCAATTTTTCTCCTCCCTCATCTCCGTTGCCCTACCACTCAATCAGTCATCTTCCCTGTGATAATAACTGTACTCCTGGGTTTATCTATACCCCTGGACTCTCGTCTTGGGAAGACATATAGCTGCCTCAGACTATACTATAACATACATGGGTGTATACAAACTGCCATGGTCAGAGGTGGAAAAGCACGTATGCTCACAGCGGACTGGAGGGTTTTCAAAGAATTCTCTGAAAATATACGTGCTAAAAGTAGCAAGTGGCTACTTTATGACACAAAAACCAGGTGAAAATGACAGTGGCAAGGACTGAGGCAGGGGCAGCGGGGCCGGAGGGGCCGGGTGAGGGGCACGTCGGGGCATCGGGCATGGGAGGAGTCCGGAGGAGGATCGGTTTAGGCTGAGTGGGCTTGAGGCTTCGGAGCCCTACAAGAAGCCCTCTGAGTCACTAGGCCTGGTGGTGGAGTCCCTGTAGGTGGCGCCTTACTTCACTGGCCTGGGGAATTGTGCTGGCTGTGGTATCTGTCATGGAGATGGGAGCCCAGAAGGGACAGCGCTGGGCGAAGAGAGGGATTTGGGTGAGTTCCAGTGTGGTCATCCCTTCTTGTTCAGGCATTCGAGGCATTTCTGAGGAGACTACGACTGGGGTCCACAACCTATACAAGATGCTGGCCAATGGGACACTGAAGGTCCCTGCCATCAATGTGAACGACTCTGTCACCAAGGTGAGCGCTTGCAGTGGAAGCTCCTGGTGCGGCTTGGGAGGGGGCTTGTGGGGAAGGGCGCCTGCCCACACAGGTGGGAAGCAGCCTGCAGAACCAGGGTAGTGGGTGCATTAGACAGAGGAGCTGCCCAGTGGGCCTGAGAGCCGGGCCTCAAGAATGTTACGGCTGGGGGGCTGGGGATATAGCTCAGTGGAATAAGCGCCTGCCTAGCAAGCGCAGGGTCCTGAGTTCGATCCCCAGTACCGCCAAAAAAAAGAATGTTACGGCTATGTCAAGAGCTTTAACATTATGCAGATTTTTGGACCCTGCAGTCTCCTCAAGATGCATTCCTAGGAAGGCCCTGGGCCCACAGAAAGACCGGGCGGAGGGTCTGGGGTGGCCGGGTGAGGGGCACATGGGGGCATCGGGCCTGGGAGGAGTCCGGAGGAGGCTCGGTTTAGGCTGAATGGGTGGAGGCTTGGGAGCCCCACGGAAAGCCCTCTGAGCTTGGGGTCCGCTCCTGCCCCCATCGTTCCCTTGCTCCTCCCTCTCCTTTCAGAGCAAGTTTGACAACCTCTATGGCTGCCGGGAGTCCCTGATAGATGGCATCAAACGGGCCACAGACGTGATGATCGCGGGCAAGGTCGCGGTTGTCGCGGGGTACGGTGACGTGGGCAAGGGCTGTGCCCAGGCCCTGCAGGGTTTCGGGGCCCGTGTCATCGTCACTGAGATCGACCCCATCAATGCACTGCAGGCTGCCATGGAGGGTACGACGGTGAGGGTTGACTGTCTGCCACTCGGGCCAGAGAAGGGGTCAGGCCACCCTAGATAACCCGCGGCTGCTGTCTCTCTGCAGGCTATGAGGTCACTACCATGGATGAGGCCTGTCAGGAGGGCAACATCTTTGTCACCACCACGGGCTGTGTGGACATTATCCTGGGTCGGTAGGTGCCCCATGGGGAGTTAGGGAGCGAGGGGTGCAGCAGACTTGGGACTGCTCTTGGTTGCTGATGGGTTACCATGGGTCTGGGCTCTCCCCGTAGGCACTTTGAGCAGATGAAGGATGACGCTATCGTGTGTAACATTGGCCACTTTGATGTGGAGATTGACGTGAAGTGGCTGAATGAGAATGCTGTGGAGAAGGTGAACATCAAACCCCAGGTGAGAATCCCTGGCCCTGTCAGCAGGCTGGGCAGTAGAGGGCCATGGAGAGACCTGCTTGGGAGCTACCCATCCAGAGCTCAGGATAAGAGGCTGCTGCAGCCCAGACGGTGGTGTGTGGGAAGAGAGCCTGGTTCCAGAGCTAGGCTTAGGTGTCGGGCTTGGTGCTGAGGGCAGCTGGACTCCCTGAGGGTAGGAGGCAGCTGAGCTATACATGGTGAGGTTGCTGTTTGAGAAAGACCCTTCTTGAGGCTGGGCATGGTGGTACACACCTATAATCCCAGTACGTGGGAGGCTGAGACAGAGGATCATTACAAGTTTGAGACCAGCCTGGGCTACAAAGTGAACTTAAGGCCAGCCTGAACTGCGCAGCGAGACCCTGTCTCAAAAAGACCAAAACCAAAAAAAAAAAACAAAACAAGAAAAAAAAAAAAGAAAGATCCATCTTGAGGCTGGACATGGTGGTCCACATTTGTAATCCCAGCACTCGGGAGGCTGAGGCAGGAGGATCATTGTGAGTTCGAAATCAACCTGGGCTATAAAGTGAGCTCAAGGTCAGCCTGAACTACATAGCGAGACCCTGTCTCAAAAAGACAAAAAAGAAGAAAGAAAGATCCCTTTTGCTACGATGTGGAAAATGGAAGCAGTGGCATGGGGTAGGGTGAGGGAGGGCGCTTTTGGAGCCCTGCAGGTGCTGGCAGCCTCCACCTGGAGAGTGCCAGGGACAGTGGGCTCACCCAGGGGTCAGGTGGGGGAGGAACTGAAAAGGGTGCTGGGTTTCTTCTGGCTGGAACCAGCTGAAAAGTAGGCTATTTACTGAGCTGCGGCAAGGACAGGTTTGCAGGACATTGACAGATGAGTTTCTTTGGGATATATGAAAATTTGGGGGGGTTATTTTATTTCTTCTCTGGAGAACGTTTGGCTTTATATATCTAGAGACTGCAAGTTCAGCAACTCATTTTGTTGTTGTTCTGCTGGGGGTGGGACCTAGTGTCTGGCACATGTTAAGCATGTGCTGTATCACTGACCTGCACCCCCGGCCCCTACGCAAACTTTTGGGCTGGCCAGTCTTTCCTAGCAGTTGGTCCTCAAATATGTTTACAGAGCTATTTGTCATACTTTTAAAAGAGAAAACAGCCTACTTACTGCAGCACACTTTGAGCTTGTTCCCTGCTGTCTTTGAGGGTTGTACAGATGTAGACAGTTGACCAAAGCTCTCACATCATCCAGTCAGAGCCACACCACAGGCCCCGGGCCCAGCCATAAAGGCAGGTAAGCCTTTATTGGCGCACACCCCATAGTCACAGGCCCCACCCTTTCCCCTCAGGCCTTCTGCCTCCTGTGGGATTGCTCTTTGGGTGGTGCACTACCCTAGGAGTTTAGTTCTTGGCTAGGCAGGGGAACCACCATCTCCTTGCTCAGAAGTCCTGGCCCAGCACGTGGCAGGCAGAGCATGCTTCCCTGGCAGCCATGCCCCCAGGGACCTTCTGCAAAGGCGTCGTGGGGGTGGGGCATGTTTCCACCTGGCTGCTCCCAAAACTGGATTCTGTCCTCACCCTCAGAATTGTCAGCCTTGTCCGCAACTTCACCTTTTCTCTGTCTTCTCTGGAGCCTGCCTGCTCTCAGGTCATCGTGGACCACTCTCTGAATACTTCGTCACAGCTGCTCTTGTCCCTGCTGAGGCAGCTCCTCTGGTTTGGAACAGACCAAATGCCCTTCTCTTTGTCATCCTCCAAGCCTTCGCTCAAAGGATCTCCGTCCCCTTTCAAGCCAGCTGCTCAGGCAGCGGGCAGTGCCCATGTGCTTGGCCCTCCTAGCACCCACCTCACTACAGGGGGAAGCACTGCCTCCCTCCGCGGTGGTACCATGAGGCGAGAGTCCAAGCTGAGGCTACCGCAGGGCTGTGGCTCAGATGGGCGTTAATGGGCGCTCACGCGGTGAAGGGATGCTAGATGGGCACCAAAGACTCTCTGTGGACGTGTACTAGGCCTCTTGGAGCAGTCTGCAGAGCTAGGCTTTTGGGGGAATATTTGGAAGTCAGTGAGGAAGGAGGAAGGAACGGATTAGAGGGGAGAGCAGGTTTGTGTGGTCAGACAGTCGGGAGGGTTGGGACAGGGAGCGGCCTGAGGCTGGGGTTTCCAGATTCACTCACTCAGTCATCCTCGGCAGAGCCATCTCATGATCTACTTAAATAGGAACCTCTGGTAGTGAGACCATGCATTCTTTTTGTTTGTTTTTTTGGTTTTTTTGAGACAGGGTCTTGCTTTGTAGTTCAGGCTAGCCTCAAACTCACTCAATGATCTCCTACCTCAACTTCTTGAGTACTGGAATTGTAGGTGTGTGCCCTGTGCCTGGCATGCATTCCTTATTTATTTATTTCTGTTTTGGCTTTTTGAGACAGGGTCTCACTGTGAAGTTCAGGCTGACCTTGAATTCAGTTTGTAGCCTAGGCTGGTCTCGAACTTGCAATGATGCTCCTGCCTCAGTCTCCCAAGTGCTGGGATTACAGGCGTGCACAGTCAGGCCTGGCCTGCATTCCTATTTTTAAAAATTTTTTGCTCTTTTAATATACATGGGAAAGGTTAATTAGGCAGAAATTTTAGGATGTACTTGAGTAGTAGAAACAATAACATTAGCTACTACTTACTGAGTCCCTAGTATGTGCCATATGCTTTATAGGTGTTAGCTCATTAAATTCTCAGCAGATCTATGAGGTTATTGGTTGGTTGGTTGGTTGGTTGGTTATTTATTTATTTATTTATTTATTTATTTATTTAAGGTCTTTTTGAGACAGGGTCTCGCTATGCAGTTCAGGCCGGCCTTTGTAGCCCAGGCTGGCCTCATAACAGTCCTCCTGCCTCAGCCTCCAGAGTGCTGGGATTACAGGTGTGCGCCACTATTCCCGGCTTTATTGTTATTATTGTTATTACTTTCACTGTCATTGATGGTACTGGGGATTGAACCCAGGTCTTATGTATTGAGCTACCTTGTCAGCCTTTTTTACATTTTTAATTTGAAATAGGGTCTTGCTGAATTGCTAAATTGCTCAGGTTTGGCTCAAACTTGTGACTCTCCTGCCTCAGGCTCCTGAGTATGAGGATTATGGGCATACACCACTGTGCCCAGCTGACCGTTATATCGGTTGGACGTGCCAGCCCTGTTTGAAGGTTGTTGGTTGTGGGGCATTCTGGGCCTTGCCTGGGCAAGGTGGGAGGCAGAGGTGACCACGAGCCAGTGCCTCCAGCCCTCACTGTTGTGCTGGTGACTCGCAGGTGGACCGATATCGGCTGAAGAATGGGCGCCGCATCATCCTGCTGGCTGAGGGCCGGCTGGTCAACCTGGGCTGTGCCATGGGCCACCCCAGCTTTGTGATGAGCAACTCCTTCACCAACCAGGTGTTGGCGCAGATTGAGCTGTGGACCCACTCAGACAAGTACTCTGTTGGGGTTCACTTCCTGCCCAAGAAGGTAGGTTCTTGCTTCCCCCTCAAGTGCCCAATCCTGGGCTGCCCACTAAGGCCTTGCTAGAATTTACGAAGTGCTGTCTGCTGTTTTAGAGGTTCTAACAGGCTCCTCTAGGGTGTGGAATCATTCTCATTTGACAGAGGAGGAACCAAGGCCCACACTGGCGTGTGATTCCTGGAGCTTATCTAGAGTGGCGAAAAGGGCATGGGCTTTGCAGGGGGCACACCAGGTTTTGATCTCAGCCTCACCCCATAAGGCTGTGTAACTGGGGCCCGTTACTTAATTTCTCTCTACTTCCATTTGCTCATCTGTAAAATGGAGGTGATAAAGACTTCGCGTAGGGATTGAAAACATTTTCTTAGTTTGGGGTCACACACCCACGTGTCTATAAGGATGTAAAGGGATGTCTGCCCCTCGTTTATCATCACCTCGGAGCTCAGGTCTTTTGGATCAGGGCTTCTGAGCTCTGAAGAGAAGCCACGGGCCAAGAAATGGCATGAAATAATTTCTCAATGTAGGCAACTCAAAGCTTTTAAAAACAAATGGGTGGATCAATTCAGACATGTCTGTGGGTGCAGTCTACAGGCTTTAGGTGTATGGCCTTTAAATGAGCTGATGCAGTGCTAAGCAGGACGCCTGACCCCCACGCCGCGGGCGTGGTGGGGTAACCATGATGGGCTGTCTTCTGACATTAAGGTCAGTACTTACCCAAATGCACCATGCAGGCTGCCCAAGCCCAGGGGTGAAGGCTGTGTTTTAGTTCTGCCTCATTTTGCCAGTATCACAGATGAGCTTCCCTTTGGTACTGGTCCGTCTGATGTTCAGTTTCTCTACTAAGAGTATCTTTTGCTTTTCCAGCCTTTGGGTGCTGGAGGGTTTATGGGGTCTCCATACCAACCCCCCACCCTGTGAAAGGCTGGGTCTGCCATTGAGGAGGAATTAGGAAGACATCTTTGGTGCATACCCTGAGCCAGGAGTCTATACCCCAGGACTGGCCGACTCCTTCCTGTTTCCCGGGGCCACTGTCTTGCTGGACCAAATGTTTTACCCAGAAGGACCTCAAGAGCTACCTTGGTCTGCAGCCTACCAGATCCCCAGGGTTCTTGTAGGGTTAGAAACATCTCACATGACCCTTCATCTAATATGACTGAAATTGATGAGAACTGCCTGGATTTTTGAAATGAGATCAGGCTTGAAAGTAAAAAAGGCAAAGATTTGCCATCTCACTTGCTAGGACCCATCCTTCCTTTCTTCCTGCATATCTGCTAAGGCATGGTTTGGTTACCAGGCATTGTTCCCACATCTGTCTGGGTGAGGATACGGGTATCAGGCTTAGCCATGATGACCAGAAGCCACAATTTGTTAAATTACTTGCAGCAGCCACTCAATATCACTGATCTTTGTAACAGCTGTGAAACACAACTGTGAAACTAAGGTCTAGACATCAGCTTGCTCTCAGAGCTGTTAAGTATTAGGCGAGGAGTAGAATTCAGTTCTGTTGATCCAGATTTCTTTTTTTTTGGAGTCAGGGTCTCGCTATGCAGTTCAGGCTGACCTTGGGTCACTTTGTAGCCCAGGCTGGTCTCAAACTCACAACAATCTTCCTCCCTCAGCCTCCCAAGTGCTGGCATTACAGGCGTGTACCACCACACCTGGCCTGGGTTGTTAAACGATTATACCTCTGACTCAGGGTGCTGAGAGCAGGACAGGCACCCTGAGCTAGGCTCGGCCAAGCAAAGGGACGGACTCTGGGAGTTGGAGGCCTTTGTTCCACTGGTAGAATTCACACAGACTTCAGACTAGGCTGGTCCTGCCTTTGTGTGTGCCTTGCTTGAGCCCATTATCACCTTCTCTAGGCTCCAGTTCCTTTATCTGTTAAATGCAAGGATCAACCCAGCCCTGCCTACATGGTTTTGGAGTATGAGTCAATATGAAACTGCTTGGGGATGTAAACCCTTTGCAGGCTTGGCCGTGGTCAGAAGCTGTCCTGCCATCATGGATGGCACCTGGGGCTTGGCACTAGCATCTGAGGGCAACACTCAGAGTTGACCTTAAGTGCAGCCTCTTAAACTTTCAGGATCTTTTCATGTATTTCAGCAGTGGTCAGTTTGCTTTATGTAACCTCAACCTCTGACCTTGGCTTCTGCATGATTGCTTCAAAGCTGTACTGGGGGCCATGGCTCAGATTTCTTTTTCTTTTTGAGATAAAGTCTCACTGTAGTCCAGCCTGGCCTTGAACTTATTATGTAGCCCGGGCTGGCCTCAGCCTCACAGTGGTCCTCCTGACTTGGCCTTCCGAGTGCTGGGATTACAGGTGTGCTCTACCACACTTGACTAGTTCGGATTATTGAGATGTGTTTTGGAGTATTGCCACCAAGTGGACCTTGGTTCGAATCCTGGCTTTGTCATTCAGTAGATGTGTGACCTTGGGCAAATCATTCCACCTTGCTGAGCCTTGATTTCCTTATTTGTACAAGGAGTTCTACAGTTTTCTTTACAAGCTAATGTACTTTCTTAGGCATCAGGGGAATGTGTTCAAATCAGGGTGCTAGTTATCTATCGCTATGTAACAGTTTAAATTAAAAACTTAATGACTTAAAACAATAAATATTTAGCAGGTTCAGTAGCATATACTTGTCTCAGGTACTCAGGAGGCTGAGGCAGATCTCTTGAGCCCAGGAGTTTGAGGCCAGCCTAGGCTACTTAACAAGAACCTATCCCCCAAAAATGAAACAGCCAGGTGTGGTAGTCCACGCCTGTAATCCTGGCCACTTGGGAGGCTGAGGCAGGAAGATGGCAAGTTTGAGGCCAGGTAGGGCAATTTAATGAGACCATATCAAAATTTTTAAAAAAGGTGGAGATGTAGCTTAGTGAACCCTGGGTCAAATCTCTAGTACCATAATAACAAAACAACAACAAAACAAATACACATTTGCTTCCTAGTTTCTGTGGGTAGGAATTTGAGGTCAGATTAGCTGGGTGGTCCTGACTTGGGTCTCTCCTGAGGTTGCAGTCAAGTTTGCCGCCAGGGCTGCCATCATCTGCTTGTTGGCCTGGAAGATTGACTGCATGTCCATCTTGATGGGAGCTCTCGGTTCCTCATCCACACGCCTCTCAGTAAGGCTTCGTAGGTGTCCTCAGGAGGCGGCAGCTTGCCACCCTGTTGGGGTGACCCAGGGGAGAGGTGGGAGGAAGCCATGATGCCTTTTAGGACCCTGTCTCCTGTCATATACCATTGCTTCTGTTTCATTCTGTTTATTAGAACTGAGTTACTCAGGGTTGAGAAAACCTCTTGCAGGAAGGCATATCAAAAAATTGGGTTTACTTATTTCATGGGCCTCACATATGTAGATTATATTTTAGTCAAAGTTTGTTTGTTTATTTGTTTGTTTGTTATTTTTCTGAGACAAGGTCTTGCTATGCAGTTCAGGCTGGCCTTGAGCTCACTTTGTAGCCTAGGCTACTCTTGAACTTGCAACTATCCTGCCTCAGCCTCCCAGAGTGCTGGCATTACAGGGTAGGCCACCACGGCCAGCTTCAAAGTTTAATCAAAAAAGGAATTCTAAACCAAGTGTGGTGGCGTATGCCTCTAATCCCAGCACTCGGGAGGCTGAGGCAGGAGCATCACTGCAAGTTTGAGACTAGAGCAGTTTCTGCCATTTGGTTTGGGAATGTAGGCAGAGGACCATGGCATTCATCTCACTCCGGGTTTTCCTGTTGTTGCTCCCCACCCTAGCTGGACGAAGCAGTGGCTGAGGCCCACCTGGGCAAGCTGAATGTGAAGCTGACGAAGCTGACTGAGAAGCAGGCTAAGTACCTGGGCCTGCCCCGTGATGGCCCCTTCAAGGCTGACCACTACCGCTACTGAGAGCCCGAACCACCCTCACCTTCCAGCGGCCCCACTTCTTCCCAAGAGCAAATGGCACCAACTCTGCAATTGCTTTTCCAGTGTTCCCCACGGGCCCCTTGGGGCTGGTCATCCTTCCTACTGTTCCAGGCATGGCAGGGGGAACGGAGAGGTCCCAGGCAGGATAGAGGTACAAAGGAGACATCCACGGGGAGCCAGGAGCTGTGGGGGTCCTGGAAGTGCTTGGTCAGCCAGTCCTTAGGCTAGAAGTTGCTAGTGGGGGTCACAAAAGGCCTTGCACATTACCATCCAGGCCCGCATCTGGCCTCTGGACTTAGACCCATGTGCTTGCTTTGCAGATTTACTAATTTCTCAGCGCATGGAGCTGTGTCAAAGGGTGAAGAAAAACTGGGAGTTTAAATGTTCCTGAGAGCTTGGATTATTCAGTGCTGGGGCTTCTCGTAAATCTCAGAATATTGAGGTTGGTCCTTTTAGTTCCTGCTTCACAGGGATTAGAATAGGCTGTTAAGGGAGAGTCAAGCAGGGACAGAGAAGTGATAGCCAGAGGTTGACAGGGGCCACAGTGACATAAAAGCAGGCATGGAGTTGCCATCACATTGTAAAATGACAGTTCCTACCACAGCCCTGGATCAAAAAAACTAATTTGGTTTATAGTGTTTATATGATGTTTAGAATATGAAAAGAAAGCAGGAAGGGGGGGAAATAAAAATTTTGGTGCCTAAAAGAATTCTGAGCCTTTATTATATACATATCCACTGCCAGCAATGTGTGGTGTGAGCAGGGGGCTGTAGTCGTATACTCCCGGCACACTGAGAAGCGTGGGGGCTTGTGCAATATGGAAAGGTCAGAGCCGCAGGCAGCTCCTTAGGCTTGGAGGGAGAGAAGTCTTGGCTTTTCTGGGTGTGTCTTACAAATAACTTGTTTCTAACTCAATTTAAGACTGTCCTTTAATTGCTTTATAAATTTAACCCATTTATAATTGTAACTTGTAAACTTTTTTTGAGTTCTATTAAATTTTGTGTTCTCGTTCCTGCTTTTTTTGGATTGATCCAACAACGTTCCTTGAGGGGATTACTGAGCACTTATTGGGTACTGGGTGCTCTGTAGTTGGTTTGTTTTTTTCTCACAACAGCCTTCATAGTATTATTAGCTGATTTTACGGATGAGACTGGCTATCCAAAACTCACACAAGAGTCCTCATAAAGTACAGGAACATGGGTGGGAAATTGGACTCCTGTTTGCCTAACTGATCATGTAGTGAACCTTTGATCTTCAAAATCAGAGATAAGTGAGAGCCCACCTGGGAAAACTTAACTGGAGACTGACCTAAGGGCCATCCACAGAAGAGAAGTCCTGATGGAGATTTTTTTTTTTTTTTTTTTTGACAAGGTCTCACTATGCAGTTCTGGCTGGCCTTGAGCTAACTTTAAAGCCCAGGCTGGTCTCCAACTTGCAAAGATCCTCCTGCCTCAGCCTCCCGAGTGCTGGGATTATAGGTGTGTGCCACTATGCCTGGCCTTGTTGAGATGTTTGAGAGCTGATCCCAACTGGTTGGGATCTTGAGAGGTGCATAAGCAGCTTTGCCATCTGCTGGCACTTTTCTGCTTAGCTTTAGAGTTCAGTGCCTGGCAGCAGTGGGAGAAAGGCATCAAAAAAGAGATGGCACTTAAATAGATTTTAAAATAACTGAAAGTCAGGCATGGTGGTGCATGCCTGCAATTCCAGCACTCAGGAGTCTGAGTGAGGTGGGAGGATCATTGTGAATTCAAGGCCAGCCTGGGCTTCAAAGTGAACTCAAGGTTAGCCTGAATTGCATAGTGGATTCTGTCTCAAAGACAAAAGAAAAAAAAAACCTGAAGATCTTTAATTGGAAAAATTGAAGGTAAATAGCATGCAGCATAGCACAACTTTGCCAGTGTGAGGACTATTGGGAAGAGTTGTTTGGCCGTAATCTCGGAGCAGCCCTGAGGGCAGAGAGGTATCCTGGAGGACAGGAAGGAAAGTCTGGAACATCTGAGTGAGGCCTTGGTTTTAATTGAACAGCACAGAGCCCTAAAATGTCCCCACTTAAACAGTTCACAGTTGTGACACTTGGGGTCACACTGAGCTTGATCTGAATGTAGGGTCACTCATGTGAGACATGGGAAGTGTTAAGTGGAGCCTGTTTTATTTAAGGCATGAGGTTTTGACAAGGCGGTAGCTGGGATGTGTCACTAGAGGCAGGAGAGCAGAGAAATCAGACCAAACAATATCACAAATACGTAGAAAAGCACTGCTTTCGCCCCACTTGAACCTTGGGTCTCACGCATGCTACATGAGTTCTACAATGGAACTACATCCTCAGCGGCAGGTAAGGCTTTACTGGGACTTACACTGCAGCAGAAGGATTAGCACTGCTGATTAAAAGAGAAACCAGGCTGCCCCCTCAACAGAGGAAGGGGCAAACTTAGTGAGTTTGCTGTGATGGGCAAGGGTGATGAGTGGTACTTTTTACAAGCAGTTCCTTGTGAAAGGTACTGGTCAGGAGTCTTATTTTTTGGAGGCAGGGTACCAACCCTCTGACTCTGGTGCCGCTGGTCTTGTGGTGCCTCTGCTCCTCGGGAGGTTAAGGATTAGAGATTGCACGCTCAGGAGTTTATTTGCCCTTTGTCCCTGTGGTCCCGTCTCAGGACTCTTTTTTATTTTTTTATTATTATTTTTTGTCTTTTTTGAGACAGGGTCTGGTTACACAGTTCAGGCTGCCCTTGAGCTCACTTTATAGCCCAGGTTGGTCTTGAACTTGCAAGGATCCTCCTGCCTCCGCCTCCTGAGTGCTGGATTATGCGCATGCGCCACCACACTCAGCTAGGGCTCTCTTTAATACTCTAGTATGCCCTTTCTCTTCAGATTGAAGTTGAAGCATTTAGAGCTGCAAAATAAGGGAATGTGAGGTACCAGAGGGTAAGGCCAACTGTTCTTCAGCCGTCAGCTTTCTCAGCTAACTTCATGCATGTGGCGCACCCTTGCCCATGTCTTGTGCAGTAACATACTTCTATTTGAGTGCAAATCCTCTGAGAGACAGAGGAAAGGCCTTGCTGTATATTAAAAAGTTCGATGGGTAGGGACTTAAACCTTAAGGATGTGATGTCAAGCAAAATCCATGAGTCACACTCAGTGGCCCCTGGTCAGAGAGGCATAAGAAGCTGAAAACTTCGAGTTAGAGCTTAGATGTTCATTAGGGTGTCCTGCCCTGAAACAGTTCTCCCAACGCCTCGCTCTGAGCGCGTAGTTGAAGTTATGTAAGTTGCATGGATGTATGATGTGACTGCTGAAACTAGCTTGCACTTCGGCAGTTCAACTGTGATCAGTGCTAAATGCCAGGAGCACACTTCTCAGCTGGTCACGTCAGCGGTCACAGTGCATCAGATCTATGCAGAAACCACTGCTGTTTCTTGCCTTCCTATTGTGTGCCCAGCCTTGTGCCCAGGGAGCATTTCTTAGGTGTGATCTTACTCATTCCTCAGGAGATCACTGTGGAGACTTGCGTTCCTGTGTTGTGTATCAGGAAACTGAGGTGCCATGAGACTGAACTGGCTTTTGCACTAGATTGGACTCAGACTAAAATCAAGTGTGTTCCACACTGAGGTTCACACGTAGGTGGATGGCTTCAGCTTCCTCAACACGTGGGCCAGTAACTCTGGAACCGTAGCCCAGGTCCCCTGAAGGCAGAGGTCCCAGAACAGAGAGCTACTTAGCCTCACCTCCGCTTTCCTACCACTGTGGCTCTTGGGAGGATATGACTTGGGAGGAAAGGGGAGGCTCCTGTTTACCTGAGCCTGGGAAGCCTCACTGCACAGCAGCTGTGTCACACCCTCCACAGGGCCATCTGTGCATCTGCACTTCCCTTTCTGTCAAGTCCGTCTCCACCCAGACACAGGAAACTTTTCCAGATGTTCCCTTCTGTGAGATCTCCTGGAGCCCCCATCTCCGGTCTGTTGGGGTTCTGGTTTCTGTTATCTGAGCTTTCCCTTCCTCTTTGGAGATGTCCTGCCAGTTGTCAGAACTTTTTGCATTTTTTTTAAGCCCCTCGCCGCCCTTCACATCTGGTCTCAAACGTATGTCTGATCTTGGGTGTGCCTGCCACGTCACACATGTGACAGAGCAGGTGCTCACAGTGAAAGCCAGGTCTCGTGCTCCCTCGCCCCTGCTCCTGATGCTGAGGCTTCATGGGAGAAGAGATGGCTTGAGGGTCCCGCACTATCTGACCTGGCCTGTGCTCTTTTCTCCCCTCCCCAGGAAAGGGAGAAGGGGAGTCACGGCCTGAGGGTTTGTGCAGCCAGGGTCTAGGATTTGGAAGGAGGAGATCTGGGTCTGCTGCTGAGCCATGTTACCTGGGACAGGGACAGAAATACCAGCTCAGAGGGTTCTTACAATGTGTGTAGCGAGCTCTGTGCTGAGTTTGAAGAATCGTATCAGGTACCAGGGGAGTGGAAGGAGCTGTTCTGGGGACAGGGAATTTAGAACACTTAGAAAATTTTGGACAAATTATAGAATCCTAGAACTAGGAAAGACCTTACGGTTAAAACATCTATTGAGCAAAAGCTAGAATTTCGATATGAAGCGATGGAGGCCCAGAAAACTTAACTGACTTATTCAAAGTCATCCCGGAGGTCTGGGGATCCTGCCTGCCTCTGTAACGGGGCTCTTCTCTGGACATCAAGCTCCAGGACCCCGTCCATGTGTCAGGTTGTGGTGGGAGGGCCCTAGGCGCTGAGATCTTTCAAACCTCATCTGGGACAGAAGTAATGGGTTTAGAGGGCGTGGAGGTAGCTTGGACTAAGACCCAGGGAAGGTGTAGGGGTCTCTAATGCCAGTGAAAACTTCAGGAGGCAGCAGAGAGTGGTCAGTTCTGCTTAGGAGGCCTGAGGTTCCGGAGAAGCCCAGACACTGGTCAAGGGACACTTTCTCGTGTGACCAGTTCCTGGTCAGTGACTGATCAGTTTTCCAAGTTCACTCAAGGACAGACATGTGCGTCAAATTGTTCCAGACTTCAGGACTTTAGCTAAAAATCTGGATATGGTGCAAGAGTGATTCCAGGAGCTTCCCTCGGGCTAGCGGAGCTGCATTTGGACTTGAGTAGTTGTGACACTGCTGTTGCCCTGGGGGTCTACACAGCCAGTTAGGAATTCTAAAGGAAAGTTCTGGAAGGTATGAAAATCTTCAGGATTGAAACAAATGAAGCTATCTGCGGGACTTGCCAGGCAACGAGATGACACAAGCATCGTCACCGCTGCCACCATCAAGAAGTGCCACCGCCCGGGCCCTTCAGCTCTCACATCCAGCCAGAAGAGTTTATAATTAGCTATTGTTTCAGTGCAAACAATCATTCAAAAGCAATCTGAAGTGAATGGAAACATTTGAAAAATTTCGAGGATTTTACTGATAAAATACATTCCTTCTCTCCTTACCATTGTCTCTAAATAAGCATTACTATACAGTCGGCCCATGGAAGAAGAGAGTTACAAGTCCACTTGAAATTAATCTGAAATGTACTGCAGATGGTTTGGCTAACGCAGTTCAAATCACATTCTTTTCTTCACTTACCCTGTTTTCTTCACACGTGGGAATTGGCCTTTGGAGTTAAATCTCTTTATAAAGTTCTTGTTTAAAGACAGCAGTAATTTCCTGACCGTGGGTAATGGTGCTAGAGCTGTGGCTGCCCAAACATGTGGGAGAACTTAGATTAAGGACCCAACAACTGCCGTATAAGTGACCTGTAGCCCACAATTCACAGAAGCAGTGAAATCATAAGCTTCAATTTCTAATTTAAAAAGATATAATAAAACGTGTGTTTAAATATGCTGTGCACCAAATTTTAACACATTGGAAACCACCTGGACCAAATTTTGCAATACACCCCTTGCTGTTTCTGTTTAATGGAAGACTGTTCTGAGACTGCAGGGTAAGCTGTTAAAACTTTTTACAACTTTTCTGTGTGATTTAAATGTTCCTCAGTACTGTGCAAACAAAACAAAAGACAAACTCTTTAGTGGGGCTGATATAGGGGAACAACTGTTAATATTTAATTTCTGGTTTCAATGTTTTGTGTGCATAATTATAATCTTTTACTAGTTAAAATGCCTTAAGGTGTGTTATGTAAAGAGGTTCTCTAAGATTTTGTCTGGGGGCTGGTGTAGCTCAGTTGCAGAGTACCTGCCTGGCATGTGCTAGGCCCTGGGTCCCACCCCCAGCACAGAGAGGGCTGGGGAGGAGAGGGAGTATGAATAATTGTGTTGGAGATGGACATGGGGTACCCAGATCATCATCACAGTAAAACTGTAACTCTGGGCCACAAATGTGAGTTTCAGCTTTGGTTATCAGACAGCCGGGCGGAGTTCTGTGGAGGCTAGAACCATGCTCTCAAGGCTCTAAGGCTTGAGGAGGAATCTGAAAATGTGGAGGAATCTCAAAATCTCATAAACCAAAGGAAAACCTGGATTACAAATACCTAACCAGGGATCTGGGTCAACAGAAGCAGGAACTGAGAGTCCGAGGGAAGGGACCACGTATGCTAAGAATGGTTCTAGTTCTAGCCGGGGCCAGCGGTCATGGACCACTGAAGCACCCAATCTGTAGGCAGAGCATCTGTCTTGGGTTTCTTGATGGTATTTATAGCACCCAGCCCGCAGTAGGTGCTTAGTACTTCTATGTTGATGAATACATGGCCTAGTCTTCCATGCGGCTGTCTAGACCTGACAGCTTCGTTAGTGCTGGACTGAGTCTGTAGTTTTGAACCCTGGCTTCAGGCCTAAGGGCCGAATAGTGCCTGGTTGGTGAACAGCGCCTGGAACACACAGAAGCAGTTGCTGGAATATGTTTCCAATTTTTTCCTTACTAATGACATTTACTCAGCAGCAGCTGTGGTCCAAGGAACAAAAGGTTCTTGCCCAGTGGGCTTGCAGCCTAAGTGACAGAAAACAAAACAACTGGCTGCAGCTTTTCTGTGTGGCTGTGTGTTGTTGTACTAAGGGTGTGTTGTGTTCTGTGTGGGTGCATATTGTTTGCTGTATAACAAAAATTATTGGCACAAATTATTTGCATCTCGTGGATATGTAAATGGGAGCCCGGCTAGGCATAAAGACGCCGCAGAACTGTGTGCACAGCCTCGCCTGCAGCGCCATCTTTCCTCATGTGCTGTTCGGGTGGTTGCCTCTCCATTCAGTCCAGGGCCTGACGGGGAAAGAGGCATTTGACTTGTGGCCTCCGTATCACTAGTCACAACCTGGGGGTCCAGTTGGGAAATGGTCCTTGGCAAGAAGCGGGTTTCCTGGGATTTGAAAGAGGAAAAATTGCAAATGGACGAGTGGCTAAGAGGAGGCGTCCCCTCGCTGGGCCCTGAGCCCTGCTCTCTTCACCCCCAAAGATACGGATACCAGGTCTGAGGCGAGGGCTTCACAGTTTGCTGTCTCGTAGCCTCTCTCTGGGATCTTTGGCACAGTCCCTCCTCTTTTATTATCTGGTACTGTAACCCTAGCAGTTTCCTAGGGCACAGCTCTGGCTGCTGGGGAGCACTGATGGGTGGTACCTTAGCTTCTCCCTTCTTAGCAGGGTGTCCAGTTTGCTGGACCAAGTAGATGATTTTCTTTTGTTTGTTTTTTTGAGACAGAGTCTTACTATGTAGTTGAGGCTGGCCTTGAACTCACTATGTAGCCCAGGCTGGCCTCAGACTCTCCACAATCCTCCTGACTCAGCCTTCGGAGTGCTGGAATTGTATCTGCAGCTCTTCCTTGCAAGATGCTGAGAGTCTCCATGGAACCCCCAACCTGGCTGGCCTTTCCAGAAGTCCCTGCCCAGACCACCTACTCCTCACTTCCCAGCGCAGCCTTCTAGACACCGACCCCCATTCTTCCAAAGATGTGATGGCTGCACCTCAGTCTCTCACAGACCCGAAGTCTGCAGAATTTCAGAAGACAGCCTGGAACACTTTTTGGCAACGGCCCCCAGATGACTGGGTGTGATTGTTGCCTCCTCACTACACCTATGCCCACCGCCTCCTTTTCGCCTTCTTTCCTGCTAACAGCTGGGTGGGGAGTAGGGGGAGGTCCTTGAACACTTGCTTCCTACTTGAGAACCCAAACTAGGCTTTCAGAGCTAAAAATGGCTGGGGACCACGCCAGTATTCATTTTGCTTGGGGCAGAAGAAACTCCTAGGTTCCAGCACCTCCTTGTGTCCCTGGGAAAGGGGGAGGAATTGGCTCAGTGGCACCTCTGGGCACCTCCGAAGGCCTAGGATCCTCACTCAAGAGCCTTCTGGCTGTAGACGCTACACCAAAGGTCCAGTCAAAATCAGCTGACTGTCTCTTTCGGAACCCAGCGGCCCGGTGAGATTGATTGCGCTTACATTTCCGACATTTTTTTTTTTTTTTTGAGGGGAAATGGGCCCGTGAGAGGAGCTTATTAAAAGAAAGGGTGAAAGCAGGGCGTGGTGGCACACACTTGTGATCCCAGCACTCAGGAGGCTGAGACTGGAGGATTGCTGTGAGTTCAAGGCCAGCCTGGGCTACATAGAGAGTTTAAGGCCAGGTAGAACCCTGTTTCAAAAAAGACCAAAAAAAAAGAAAAACAGGATGTAAAACTGAAAAGCAGTTCCTTAAGGGCTTCTGTCTGCTCCACAGTCCCTGGTTTTGAAGGCTGCCTCGGTGTCCCCAAGGTTAAAGGTAGGGGACAGTTTTGTTGCCGGCCGCGGGGTCTGGAGAAGAGAACACCGCGTGGGCAGCTGGGGAATGCGGAGAACCGGGGTCCTCAGCCCCAGGAAAGGACTGTGCGCGCAGTACACGTGACTTGGAGGTGAAGGAGGCTCGGCGAAGGGACGCAAGCTTTCTGGTCCTTTAAAGAAAAAGTCACCGCCCAGCAGCCTACACATACTGTATTCTGGTTTTAGCGCAAGCCCAAGCTCCCTGAAGCCCCGCCTCCTGAAAGCTCCACCCAGCCCACTAACCACGCCCACACCTGGTCCCGGAAAAAGCCATGCCCGCGAGCGACCCCCGCCTATCAGCGCTTCCCAGATCTCGGAAGCCCCGCCCCTTCTACCCCGGCCGGGGAGGGCGAGCTCAGCAGTTGGGGTTAAGCACGCGGCAGGAGCAGACGCTGTGGAAGAGGCGGCACTGGCAGGAGGCGCACGGGTTGCAGCAGGCGGGCGCCGGCGGCTTGCAGCTGTCGCGGGTGGCCACGCAGGGCGCGGGCGGCGGGGGCCGTGGCGGCTTCAGCTTCTTCATCGAAGCTTTTTTCTGTGGGGGGAACGTCGGGGCTGCGCGAGTCGTCCACGCCCGCCCTATCAGTCCTCGTCTCTGCCTGGAAATTCCTCGGGCTGTGGACGTCCTGGACGCGACACCCCTACCCGGCTGCCCACCGATGGCTGGACTCATCCTCAGGGCACCCTAACAGGTCTCCCGCGCCCCCAGATGGTTCTCCCAGCCCTCCACCTCCATCCACATCCAAACTCACC
>PVLD010024364.1:0-25615 GCA_004027595.1 Dinomys branickii
CTCCCTCTCTATCTCGTCTCCCTCCAACTGCGCCATGTCAGATCTGCGATCCCCTCCTCCAGAGGAGGTTCTGCTTAGACTTTCCGAGGGTTTCACTTCCTATCTCAGATCCCTCCCGAGTTCAGGATATCCACCTCCCTCCTCTCTGTCCTTCACATGTTGCTATATTGCCATGTCTGAGTGGCATTCCTCCGGGAGGGTCTCTCTCCGCTGCCCACCCGGTCACCATGGGTTCATATAACGTTCATATATGCAAGCAGTATGGAGACACTCTTGTTGCTCGCATCAGTAGTCTGGGGTGAGTCTTAAAGCCTGTGGACTCGTCCCATTGCTGTCAGGAACAGGTGGTGATTGCGCAGGCCGCCATCAAAATACAGAATTGTATAGTACTATATTTGGATTTCAGAAAGATTTACATTGGCTTCATATATGGCAAAGAAAAACTGGTGCTGCTGATGTCAACACTGTACCATTAGCAAATATTCCTAGGGAAACCTTGACAAAACAGAAGACACTTTCAGCAATAAAACTAAAGGTAGAATGAATGTTATTGATGAGTTATGCAGGAAGTATGATGTCAGTTAAAACAAAAAGCATTGGCCAGTGGTTGTGTTTTATTTGATCCTAAACCTATGTAGCATAGACAGTTTGAAGGTTTACAAAGAAAATAACTAGTACAAAACAGCATGGAGAAATTTTCTTAAATAACTGGGACTGGAATCCTAAGAGATCATTTACAGCAGAGGAAAAACAAACTATTTCTTGTCAGGGAACTATGCAAAAACAATTACAGAGTACACTGGTGAACTGAGAAGTCAACAGTTAAGTTCAGCTTCCCAAACACCTACTGTAAGAACAGGAAAACCAAAAAGATATCAACTGTGCCCTATAGAAACAAAGGACAGGAAACAAAACATATGTGCTATCAGTGTAAGCAATACTTGTGCATGAAACACACAATTTTCTTGCATGAAGAATGACTTAAATGTGACAAAGCAAAGATGATATCTGTTAGAATTCTATTGGTATTTTCACTGTAGTCCACATAGGCTTTTATTTCTGTTCTTAAAAGTTTTGTAGCAAGTAAACAGCTGATGTGAAAATGTTGATGTCTATTCTAAGTACTCATTACACACTTGATACTTTATTTTATTGTCATCTTATTTCTCTCCCAAGTGCACATTGTACAACAGAGTAGAAATCTCCAGCAAAACAAAAAGAGAACAAAGGTGCCAAAAATGGCCTGCCACATGGGAAAGGCAAGCTAAGCACATGTGCTCTCAGTGAAAGCAAGACATGTCCATGAAATGTGCTTTTGTCGTGTGTGAAGACTGCCTTGGGTATGACAGTTGAAGCAAAGATTATTACTGCCATAGACTTTTGTTTGTGTTTGCACTGTTATTCATTTAGGTTTTTATTTCTGATATGATCTCTTAGATTTTATAAGCAGCTACACAGCTGATGTGAAAATGCTGATGTTTATTGTAAATGCACAATATATGCAGAGAATTTAATACTTTGTTTTATTGATAGTTTATGTTCCTATTAACTGCACATTGCATAATCTAAGAACTTCCTGATAAAACAGCAAGACCAATGAGTTGTCAAGTATACCCTGTGAAAAGGCAAGGAAAGCAAAACATATATGCTGTCAGTGTAAGCAATACAGTATATATGGAATGCATTTAACATGTGAAGACTGCCTTAGATGTGATAACTGAAGTAAAGATATACTTTTCATAGAGTGCTACTGGTATGTTCATTGTAATTCATATAGAAATTTATTTCTGTTGTTTTTGTTTAGACTTTATACATCAAAAACCAGTCAATGTTGAAAATTTTCATCCTTTTTTATAATAAATATTCTTTCCTGTTAACCACTCAGTGTTTAGTAAAATGAAATTCTTAAAATTAAAATTAATAATTTATCAATAGAAATATTCTAAAGTCTAAAGGTGAGTTTCATACACTGATGTTTGTGGGCCTTTATGGCAATAAATGTATTATGCACTGCAGGTTAAAATCAGGAGAACTCACCAACACAAAGGAAATAGTCTCTTTTTTTCTAATATTAGATAATGTGTGGATGCACTCAGACATAAACCTCATAAATACCAAGTGTTTAATGATGCGTTTAAGGAAAATCCACTCAATGATGATTTGAAACTGGATTTTTGAGAATGGCCACACACAGAAGAAGCTAACTAGTTCCATCATCTTTTGATTTACAAGCCCCAAATTGTGCCCTCACTGTCCACCTGAAAGATACGTTAAAACTCCCTTGTAGAGGAACATGTACCTTGAGAAGAGGTATGATGACAGTGGGCACCTATCCCCAAATTCCTAAAACTCCCCTTTCTTATCATCCAACCACCAAGTAGCTTCTCCTCCCTGGAAATTGTCTCTCTACTGACCCATGGAGAAGGAAGGTACGTGCTGACAGCTTCTGGACTCCTTGCCGAATGACCATACAGTATACCTTGTCTGGTTTTACCTTTTGTGAGAACTCTGAGCTATAGAATTGGCTTCCACGAACATAGGACAGTGAGCCCTTGTTCAGTTATCACTTTCTCATGGCCCCAAGTCCATTTGTTCCACTGGCATAAATTTTATGTCCATATGATGATGTTCATAGAACGATTTGATGAAGTAGAGTAAAAATACATGAGAAATGAGAAAACTGGAGGAAGAATCTCCTGTTAAGACAGAGACTTAATTTGACCAGTGTTTCTTTCTGAAAAACCTCAACAATGTATCAGGTGCCTTCTACATTCTATGTTGTTTTCTAAGTATGGGCAATGTAGGAACATAGTTCCTATTTTAAGGAAACAATTGGAGCAAGTGGCAGCCTGATGAAAAATCGTTTCAAGTTTAATGTAGAAGAGTTAGTATAGGAATCTCTGCAGGCTACAAGAAGGTAAAAAGGGAGGTCTCCATCACCCAGACCCATCAGGCTAGGAGAGGGGCTATGTGAACTTTTAGAGTTGACTGTGAAAATCAAAAGCAATGCATTTTACTCATTTCTGAGGAGATCATCTCTCCAGGTGCCATGACTAATGGCATTATTTTAATGAAATCCCCATGGGAAGGATAATTGAGATTATAAGGTGGCAACAGGGATTAGCATTTCAAGGAGAAGCATTACATTTTCATGACAACCATGCCTCCCATATTCTCAAGAATGGAAGGTGGTCCCTGAACAAGGAATTGTTACACAGCAGCCAGACTTTCAATTTGATTGATTGGATATGGTAATTTTCTGCCTATTTCTGATAAGATGTTTAGAAATAAAATTCTCATATTATGATAACAAAGTAGTTTTAATACATGGTGTTGATCTTCTCCTCCCTTGTTACCTTATTGTGTATTCTGTGGTGGTTAGCATGCTCTCCTGGGACACTTGCCACTATGGTGTGATAATTTACTGTTGAGTTTGGTAATTTAATCTCACAGAACATACCATAGGCCTGATGAGAGGTTTAAGAAAAACATGGCAAAAAGTTGTTGTGATGTTTTTATTAAGATACAAATATGGGAGAAATAGTATAAAAGTAAAATTCTTCAAAATTATGCTACAAAGACATAAGATTAGTTTACACTAAGTGCTAGGCCTGCCTCAGTGAATCATTGACTTGGAAAACAAAACTATAAATTTCTTCTTGGTATTAATTGCATGGTTTATCTATTTTCAGCTATTCCTTTACTTAAATTCAGCTATTCCTTCACCGAAATAGGTGGTTATTTATTTTTGATATTTAATAGTTAATGTCTATTCGTGCTTGGGTTTTCCTTATTACTTCAACTTTCCATTCTCTGCTTTCTCCAAAACATGGTCTCCGTGGGGGGTTCAATATTATATTCTACAACTGAAATCCAAGTAACTTTCAGCTCAAAATCTTTTCGGTGTTCATCATTGTGTACTTTTGTGCCCCCTAAGTCCAGAACTAATTATGAATACAATAAATAGTAATCCATTTCGTTTCTTCCCTAATTTCCAAACACTTTCTCTTCATTGAGGTCCAAATCCTCCAGAATGAATCAACCTTTCATAACCAGTATAGATTGGTGTCTTTCCTATCTGGACTACTACTACCAAGTAGAATTAATAACACAAACCACATTGGGAACGTTAAATATTTTAGCCATCACTTTGGAAAAGTAAAAGTAAACTATTGAAATTAATTTTAATACTTACATGAAATAAGTATTGACCCAATATACAAAATAGTATCTTTTTAACAGGTAATCAATATAAAAAATACTGAAGAGATTTTTTGCTGTTACTTTTTATAGTAAGTCTGGTTATCCACTGAGTATGTTATACTTAATAGTGCATCTCAGTTCATATTTACTGCATTTTAAGTACTTAACAGCCACATGTGAGGAGAGGTACTGTGTTGGAGAAGGGTGTCTACATGACCTTAACAAGTACATAATATCCTATATTTTAACTTATGTTCTACAAAAATGAGTATTAACTGTACAATTTAAGATTAACTAACACATCAATCAAATATATTGTACATGTATGACTATCTTTATATAGGTATGTACCTAAATATGTTCTACCCAACTGAATACAAGAAAAAAATGGCAACAAAACAGAAAACAAAACAAAAATTCAAAATGTCTTTCAGATAAAACAAGTGTATTTCTTACAGAGCAACAAAAGAAAACTTTATATTTTGTAGTATCACCTTCCTCTCTCAGAATGTGTTAATTACAGATAAATTATAAAGCATACATTTTTAGGTTGAGTAGTACAAGGTAACCTGCACTTCTATTTTAAAAACAAATCCTTCCAAACCATAGATCTTTATTTTCTACTTCTCTCCACTCCAACTCTCTGCCACTACTGCCCGCATTATTTCTGTTTTTCACCAGCAGCAGTATGGCAGCAGAAGATAAGGAAGACAAATTTGTAATTAAATCTTCTGTGAAATGGATAGCCACATCTATGACAGAGAGAAAGAGCAATGTTTGTACAGAGTTGTTCATGGTAGTCAGAATAGATATTTTGTCTGCATTCAAATTCTCTGGTAATTACTTTTTAAATGCTTGTAATTGTTTTAAAGCAGCTCTGCCATTCATTCACAGAGACTCTTTAATAACTGCACGGGCTTCATAAACATCAGAGTTCTGCCCAAACCAGCTGAGGAGACACTTTTATGAAATAAATTTGAAGGCTATTTCTGTAAGACTCCGAAGCAACAAATCTGTCACTCACACTGACCACTCGAGTCAGTGGGAAGAGATGTCGGTTAAATTGATTGTTTGAACGGAGTGAACATTCTTGGGCATAATTGTCACTTCACCTGGAATACGGCTGACAGTATTGGTAAGACAGATACTGTAAGTAAAGTGGAAAAAAGAACCAATTATACGGATGGCCTAGATTTGTAAATGCATTTGTCTGAAATATTGGATAAGTGGGTAAGTGTCCCCACTTAGTCTTCTGTACAAGGGCCCGGCCTCCTGCTGATGGATAGGAGAAGCAGTCAGAAAGCTGTGAGCTTCAGTGGAACGGGAGCCAAAAATCAATACGTGAATGGATATAAAAACACATCAACAGAGAAAATGCAAACCAAACAAAATGAACCAGAATTCCTTAAAGAAAAGGACACTAAAATTGAGGTGATTTGTAGAAAAATAGCAAACCTTTTTCTCCAAATTTCCTCCACTTCCTTTTTTTTAAAAAAAAATTATTTTTCAAAATAAATAAATAAATATTTCTTGCTCTGCCGAGACTGTCCATGAGAATCCATAAAGAAGACAATGCTGACGTAACTGTTAATATATACTACAGTGATTAATGTTTACGAATGTTTTATTTTGATATGCTGTCAAAAACAATTTTAGACAACAATTCCATAAATATTACAGGTAAATATTCTATAAATAATTACCATCTTGGATCTAATTTTATGATGTCCCTATTTATATCAGTCTACCTGTTTACTACATACTTTGCCTTATCCTTGAATGTTGTTCGTTCCTCCCAAAAACTTCCCTCATGAAGAGTCTTTGGTTCCTTTAACACCTAAATGACCTTCAGCAGAGGCTAATGTTCCCCTGTAAGAGAGAGAGCATAGGTTATTACCAGGCTAGTTTAACAAAACGGACAGAGGAATTTCTGTGGAAAATATCATTCCAGCATCAGCTCCTCACAGATCCTTGGATATTTCCCCTCCGGATCCTCCAGTTGCCTTCACTGTGACAGTGAAGAATTATCTAAATTGTAGAGTTACTATAAGATTAAATGATAATAAAGCACAGATGTAACTACACAGTTAGCAGCACACAGGTGAAATTCATTACAATTTTATCTGTTGCTATTGCTGTCTTGTGTCTCATCTTCTCGAAAATAAGTTTTTGCAAAGAAAGACTGAGACCGTGGCCTGTTTAATACCATGTGCATTGTCTCTAGTAGAATTCCAGTGACTGCTCCCTCCGCCTAGATATCACTTCTTTTTATTTGCATAAAGAAAACTCCTGTTCCTCCTTCAAAAGTCACAATTATCCCTCTTTCTATGAAGTTCCCTTTGACTTCTTTGTTAACTCAGACACTCTTTGCCTGATGTCCCTGTTGTGGCTTTTATAATTGCCCCAGAGGGCACATGATGACTCTTTCAGGGTTATTGTAAAATGTCCTACCAGAAAATATTTAATAATACTATAATAATTTAGTAATATTATACACTTATTAATATATAAGTAATACCTAATGCTCAACATAGTGTTTGCTAAGAAACAGATCCTCTTGTCTTTTGTAACATATATTAAATTATTTATTCTTCGTACCGCCTGTGATCTAAGCATAATTATTAACCTCATTTTGGAGATGAGAGAAGTGCGGCTCAGAATGATTAAGTAACAGGCTGACTGAATGATTATATTAAGTAATGGAGCTGATCTCCACGGCTCAAGTCAGGAAGCCTTGCACCTCATCTTCTCACTACAGTGCCCTTTGACCACTGTCGTATGGAATGCCTTACAGATTTTGGTTGAAATAATACATTAAAGTACAGATGCATGGTTAGGCTAGGACCTCAAGGTGAAATGATTTTCTGTTGCTTATTTTCGAACATATTATAACATACACAGGATATCATGATCATCTTTCTATGATTAGGAAAATGAGTTTCTCAGAATGTTGGGTTAGGAGAGGCCAGGAGCCACTGTTTCAAGAAAGCCTGGCTTGTTTCAAAATACTGAGTCTGAATTGTCAATGATATGGCTACTTTATAAGACATGATGTACAGTACTTGGTTTTGCCTTTAGATAGCTAAGATAACATTTTTGTCAAGGATTGCTATTTAATTAATGTGCATTTTTACTGTACATAATTTTATAAAATATCTCAAAACAAGAGTATACATAATAGAAATTAATTAAAATAGACTAATTCTGAAGCTCTCATAGATTCTGAAATTTAAATTACAATTGCTAGAGGAGATCAGAGAAGAAACAGTGTGTGGAAGAAAAAGGTCTTAAGCTGTATCTTAAGAATATGTCAAGGGCTGGGGATATAGCTCAGTGGAATAAGCGCCTGCCTAGCAGGCGCAGGGTCCTGAGTTCAATCCCCAGTACTGCCAAAAAAAAAAAAAAAATGTCATATTGGGCAGAAAGAGAGGAAGGAAATAAGTGGCAAGTTTGCTTGACAGGTTTCTGAGAGGAAACCAAAGTACTCAGGAAGGTGGAATTCTGTATTCGAGGGCTACAACTATTTGAGCCAGTGTTTGACAACTATTCAGTAGCCAGAGTATTTTCGGGACATATTTCACAGATGCTCCCAGAAACAGTTTCAAAAAGGTTGTCTATCATCACTGACACCACTTATAATAACAGTTCTTCCTGAGGCCAGTATTTTGATCTTAAGTCACTACACAAGCATTTTTCTTTTCTATCACTTTGAAATAATGCCACATTTTCTTCCTCTTAAACTAAGATTTCTTTAAAGTGGGTATTAAATGAACACAGATGGTGCAGTCAGATTCCTTACTGCTTCTTAACTAGATGGCAATTCTTAAATTTTCTAACCATCTAGGCAGCAACGGAAAAGGAAGAAACAGCTGATGAATAGTGACACAGCTTTACACAAGGTTAAATGAAGAAGAAAGGACTTAAATCCTACTAAGACGTTTCTGCTAGGCGTATAGAAAAATTTCTTGATGGCTGGAGAAATTAGACACAGAAACAGGTTATTGTCATGGGTAGTGGAATCTCTCTTCCAGAAAATCATTGAACACTGAGCAGACCATATGTTCTAAGGAATTTGCTCATTGACTTGTTTGGATCAGATGGTAGACTTCTTACAATTCCAACTTCTATAATATAAGTAGATTCCACATTTTGTCCAATAACATGTGCAGTCATTTGCTTGTTACAGGGTCCTAAGTGGTCTTATTTTTAAATAAGAATAGAAATTTTTGCTGTATTATTTTCACTTTTAGAAAAATTAATTCCTGTGTGAAGATATGG
This sequence comes from Dinomys branickii, assembly GCA_004027595.1. Taxonomy (NCBI): domain Eukaryota; kingdom Metazoa; phylum Chordata; class Mammalia; order Rodentia; family Dinomyidae; genus Dinomys; species Dinomys branickii. Next base: position 8,482 of record PVLD010024364.1, read on the forward strand.
AGGTATTATAAGCACCTTTATTGGTTTTTAATAGTTTATTTTAAATATATGAAGTTATAAAGTATTTATTATTTAATATATTAAATAATTTAAGTAACTTGTCATATTCATAACTCCTAAGACTCTTTGACCTTAGATTTGCACTTGAGTCAATTAAATGAGTATTTGGCAACTGTTTATGAAACTGAAAAAGGGTTGGTAAGATATGATCTAGATCTGATTACTTCAAAGTGTATTTTATGTAGAAACACATGTTGCAATTATTGTAGATCAAAATGATTGGATATAAGTAATTAGTATTTGATTCAACTTAATACAACCTAATGGAGAAGAAATAAAATAAAACAACAGTACACAGAACAGCTAGCACAATAGAAGAGAGTACTTGAATAGACATCCTGTTGAATACTAGAGACTAGAATGCTCTGAAGTTCAGAGAACGGGGAGATCGATACAACCTGCAGCACCCTGCATAATAAATGTTCATTGATCTGAATGGACTCGAATTGTTTGTGCAATTCTGTTAGGAAACAAATCTCATTTTCTTCTTTGGGGGCTGATTTCTCTCTGATCATAGGCAATCCAGCTACCAAAGTTAAGTAATTTGTTTCAGTGAATTCTTCAACAAAAAATTTTCACGGCAGACACTTGAGTTAAACACCTCATGGAATATGAAAAAACAAAAGGTCTGATTTCTGTCACTGAAGTTATTATAATTCTGTTGATTAAATAGGACTGCATACCTATAAACACTTAAATCCTATTTAGCTCTATGATTCAGAGAGCGATACTACAGTTTAGCATTGAGAGGAATGACAGCGAGCTACTGTCAGCAGAGGGCTGCCGAGAACTGAGTCTTGAGGAATAGACGTTCCTTTAATTGACAGAGTGTTATGACTTGTGTGTGGATATCCCCCCAAAGCATCATGCAGTCATGGGGTGGGCTTCTAGAGTTTATCACTGATTCACGGGTGTGAATGCTATTCCCACCCGGGGGTGGGTAGTTTACATACAATGTAAGGGAGGGAAAGAGGCTGCTTGCTGCCACTCCTTTTCTTGCTCTTGTTGTTTTAATGTCTTCCGATGCCATGAACTGTTGCCCTCTGCCATGTGCCACTCTGCCTTGGAGCCAGCTGATTATAGACTGAAACTTCCACAAACTGAGCCAAATAAACCTTTCCTTCCTTAATTCTGGGCCTCAGGTATTTTGTCTGAGCAATGAGAGGCAAGTAACTAAGACACAGAGTAAAAGTAGCAATGTTATGCCATGAATGAATGACTACAAAATCTGCCAGAAAACATTTTGTCTAAATGAACTGAACAGTTATAATTTTATTTCTGAGAAATGATGATATAATTATACTACTTTTTCTATACAAACTTCCATTCAGTATTCATTCATCCAGCTATCCTCCAATGAAATGCAGTCTACACTCAGTCTCACTTTTCAGTGAATTTAATTTTTACAGTGGTGTATGTCCTGTAAAAGTTCACTTTTGGACAGAATTGGTCTGTGATGATAGCTTAATGAGAAATCGTATGGAATTCCCAGTAACATTTACATCAATAACAAAGGCAAGGAAGTAGAATAGGGACTATAAAAGAAAAACAGTTACCAAACAAGAAAGAAACCTGAATGATGATTAAGTCAAGGGCAATGAATTTGTTGATATCTGCTCAAAGCCTCATAGTTGATACGAAGAATGTGGGTAAATTGCTAATGAATATGATTTCCGATGGAATCCATAGTTAAGTATGCCTCACTGAAGTCAGCCACTACCTTCCTGAGATTTAAATAAATACTACATTATATGATGGGATGAAATCCCAAATTTAACATATAAAAATAAAGTCTCTCATAACAACATATAAAATAACATATAAAAATAAAGTCTCTCAGTTGAATAAGAAATTCAAAGACTAAACAGCTGCAGTTGTGAATTAGATGTTAGATCATGCTTTCTACCCTAGCGTGGAAGTTTGGAACCCTATTTCACTGCGGTAATGTCGCACAAGTGAGTTTTAATAAGTTGATTCCCAGGGGTCTCCATTTACAAGTGTATCTCTTTGAATGAATTCCATTCCAATAGTTAAATATGTATATAATGATTACTTCTGATTTCATTGTTTAGTTTACCTCTATTTCTATAGTTTTCAAATGTTCTTTCCAATCAGGTCTCTTTTTCTGGCATTCTCAAGCTGTTCACTTAAGAGCTGCTTAAAAAGGAGTCAGGCAAAATAATAAATTCACACTTGTCTATATTAGTATGATAAACTTTTTTGCATGTTATCATCCTTGATATGCACAGTATTGCTGCTGTTCTTTGTAACTCCTCTAGTTTCTGAATATTTTTAGTGCTCATTGAAGACAACGAGTAGAGACAAGATTCTGGAAATTGGAAAGGTGATAGATAATAGAGAATCTTTAGGGAAGGTTGCGGATCACTGAATGAAAACAACTTGTGTCTCAGCATAGTTTGCATCCTTGGGACTGAGCTTATAAAAATGTGGGTGATTAATAGTCCTATACAGTTGCATGGTGCTTCAGATATTTTTCTTGAAGAGCTTATTCATTCTTTCCACACTTATGTGAAGTGTCTGTTAATTTCACTTGCTCATATTTTGGTTCATTGTTTTACTTTGGGGAGTGTAATTTTTTTCAGTTCCTTATACATCCCAGATATTCACCATCTGTCTAAAAAATAACTGGTGGAAATGCATCCTGTTGGTTTTCCCATTGACTCTATCAGATATTTCTTTTGCTGTCCTAAAGCTTTTTAAATTGCTGTGTGCCTATTTGTTGATTCTTGATACTATTTCCTGTGCAACCAGGGTTCTGTTCAGAATAATGGCTCAGGTTGTGTGTGGAGCGATGATACTTCCTTCAAACTGGGATCTTTGTAGATAGTCTAAGCTATCAGATGTGTGCTAGTTCATTTTTAATGTAAAGAAAATTCAAGTAAAACCAGAATGAGGTTTCCAGAAGAAACATTGGGTGAATTAGAAATCAGCACCTGTGCACATAGCTATTTTCTATTGTTTCATTTTATGCACAAAACAATTATTTCCTAAAATAAAGAGAGAAAATAAACATGAAACTATTGTCAACAGGGATATTATCTTTCATTTTTCCAGTTAATTTTGGGGAGGTTAAAAGACCTAACTATATACTACATATTATCTCTATCTACTATATATTACATACTACATAATATACTATATTCAAACTCTGTATATGTATGTAGTATACATATAGATGCATATGTATAATATATATAGTGCTGAATTATTTTGAGATAGCGTCTCACTCCACAGTTCAGGCTTGCTTTGAACTCTCTTTGTAGCCCAGGCTGGTCTCAAAATTGGAACAATTCTCCTACATCAACCTCCCAAGTGCTGGGATTACTGGCATGTGCTGTCATGCTTGGCTAGTGCTGAATTTTTGTACCTGTATGAATAGCATAAACTATAGGCAATAAGCAGAAATTCCAGAATGCAGTAGTTCACTATAATTCTTAAAATATCCACCTTTACACGGAGAGAACATTTTCTTAAGATTTTTATCCTCAGCAAAAATGTTAATTGTCAAAAATTATTTTTGGTTAACAATAGCTTATTAAATATGTGCACTACTCAAAAACATTGATTAGCTCTCCATGTCAACCTGAGATCATAGCACATACTAATTTCTGCCTTTTTCTTTTCAGAATATAATCTGGATTCTGCATTCTGCAAAAGCATTCATTTACTCAACTCACATTATTTGTTCCTCATATGCTAGGAACAGTATGTTTTTTAAAAGTGTTTGGTCAGTCATGTCAGGACCCTTAAAACCTTATTTTGGTAAAGTTATTTCATAGAATAAATTTGTCCACTGCTATCTGCTGGCGAGGGTTTGCCAGTAATATCAGTGCTTATCAAGTTAGTGCCTAAACTTTCATATCAGCACAGCAGTATCTGATGGAAGGTAATGATGCGATGACCTTTCTCTGTGCAGATTTCCTGAGGCTCTCCGCTGAAATAAACTGTAGCTTGGATGTACCTTTCCTGTAGGCAGAAAACAACCTAGAAACAGATCTAAGCCTTCAGAGGCATGAAAAGAAAAATAACTTAGAAATAGAGGTCAAAGAATGAATGAAATATCATGAGAAAGACCTGGCAGAGTTGCAAAAGATGTAGTCAAGTTTTCATTCTTTGAGGCCTGATCCCTGCTTGGATAGGTTTTTGAGGCTTGGGGTTGATCTAACACACATACGAAAGCTAAGAACCACTTTCCAAACAAAGTCTTATATGGGATGACAAAATTTGGAATTGTGGGAGAAATTAGAGTGTGTCACTGTCAAACCCACCATCTTCCTACAGCAGCTACCATCTCTCTCTTCCCCTTTTTCCTCTACCTTCAAATAAATCGTCTTCTCTTAGTTTAAAAAAATTGTAGGAGAAATCATGCTGTTACTACATGAGCAATTGCTCAAATCCTATTCACACACACAAAAAAGAGAAGATTAATAGTGTGTTCCATTCATCCCAGAAAGGCTAATGAGCAAAGCACTAACTCTCAAAATGTAATGTGCGTGGGAATGAGAGGACTTCTTAAACATGCAGATTTCAGGACCCCAATCTGTGACTCTCTGACTAGTAGGCCTGGGGTAAACTTGTCTTTTTAACAAGCTCACAGGTAAAACGGTCATTACTAGTTCAGCGACAATGCTTTGAGACCTACCAGAGTAATGTGGCAAATGGATTTCATTAGAATTTGATTCCAGCCATAAAGTAAAAATCAATTTGGAAAGGTTGGAAAGATCATTAGTTTTGAAGCCAGAAAAACCTGGACTAGATTTTTAGATTTGTCATGTTCCAGCTGCTGACAGCCTTAACCTCAAACCCAAAATTACCTCAAAGCTGAACTGCGATTGTATTATCAACTGGCAAAAGTCACTGTTGTAGAAATTATTATATTATTTCATGCAAAAATATTTTAAAACTCTTTATCCTATGTATTATGCATATCAAGTGTGTCTTGGTCACTTTTCTCTCGTTGCTGAGACAAAATACCCAATGCCCAAAATGAAGGAAGGAAAGGTTTATTTAGCTTACAGTTTGTGGAGGTTTCAGTCCATACTTGGCTGGTTCAGAGGCAGAGTGGCACACGACAGAGGGCAAACATTCATGGCAGCAGAGCACAGCAAAACAACCAGCAAAAGGGAGGAATTGTGGCAAGCAGCCTCTTTCCCTTACATTGTAAACAGGCTACCCCCACCCAGGGGGCGTGTAGCTCTCACACAGTCTCCTTGCCCTCCCCTTCCACAGGCTCAGGATTGCACAAAGTAAGCACCCTGACTTCCTGCTGAGTCACTCAGCCAAACCTCTAGACTCCTCAAGATGACACAATGTATCAAACATAGCAAAGTGCTTAATATGTGATAGTCTTGATAAGAAGGTGGCTGTGATGGTGACGCTTTGATAAAACACCTTTCATTAATCAGTTGTAGAAATGGATGGATCCAGTAAATACACAGGGAATATCTCATGTCCTCTGCTGCAGGAGCTGGCCAGAAAGCGGCTGCACCCTAGAGTGTGCCTGGCCCACCTTCGTCCCAAACCTCTCAAACTTCCTGTCTCCGAAAACAACAAAATCTTGTCTCTCTTTGCTTTTTTTAAAGTTAAGAACTGTGTCCTCTGCCTTATTAATAACTTCTCCTTATCTTAAGATTTCATATTGTTTCTCTACAGTTTGATGCTACATGTCACTGTCTTTTAGCAGTTAACCCTTTGTTTTGACAGAGCTCTGTCTACTCCTTCAACCACTAAGATAAATGTCTTCACTGGTCCACAATCCTGCCATTGTTTGTAGAGACTTCAACCTTGAAGCACATGACCTAGAGTAGAAGATCTCTTGACCTTTTTAGAGATAGGGTTATTTCTTTCATTCTAGCCCAGTACTGTATCATCAGTAGTGATACCACACGCCAATTTACTGTTGTTGTTCTTCTAATAACAATCATCCTCTGGTCATCACTTTCTATTTCTCTTTCATTCTCATGCCCAATGCAGTGCTAATATTTCCTAATAAAAATAATAGTAATAAGTAAAACAAGAAATTAAGTCTTTCTAAAAGAAGAACTACTCTTTATTCATGTACTCTTTAATATTCTTTGAGCACTTACAACATTCATCTGAAAAGATCAAAGGCTCAGAAACTTGCAATGATTTAACTTTGTACCACACCCCTCAGTATTTGATAAGAAAAGAATAAAAAACCTGGGAACTTGTTTATCCTTTCAATTATAGAAATCAGGAAACAAGATACATTTTGACTCTGAATATATATGATGGATTTCAGTATTTCTAGAAAAAAGCAGGTAGGATAAGTGTGCTCCTTTCATTCCTCCTTCCTACTCTCTCCTCCTACCCTCTCTCTCTCTCTCTCTCTCTCTCTCTCTCTCTCTCTCTCTCTCTCACACACACACACACACACACACACGTCCTAGGTGAATTGTACAGGTCAAACCCATCACGTAGACTACCTGCAAAGATGTGAAAGATAAACATTTCAATTTCTTAAATATCTATAACAGGACTTCTGAGACAAATATGATATGATTACATGACAGATACAAAAGGCATTCTTTTCTGTGTGTCCTCTCAATTAGCACTTTAAATAATTTCTTAAGTTCAGTGATAGAACTGAACTAATTCCACACATATTAATGAAAGTTCTACAAGATTCTCTTCTTGCAGCTAATGCCAGTCATAAGGGCCAAAGACACATGACAGAATAAGTGGTCATGTAGATTTCATTGGAGGAATTGCAGTGAACTTTCCCGTTTGATCCATGTGGATGCTATTGGGTGGATTGGACCAGATGGTGAATGGGCAATGTAGAGTCAACACCCTTTCCGAAGTTATTGCAGATGCTGATTTGGGTGCAATTCCAGTAGGGCGATCAATGTCCATACTAGGACCTCCTTCATGGCCACCTACCCCTTCCTCAGTTTTTAGTAGAAAATGTACAGGGACCGAATATGAAGACTATAGTAAAACAACCTTGAAATGAGATTCTCATTGCTTGTATTTTGGAGTTACTTTGACTTCTTAGGAAACCTTGCAGGGAAATTGTCTTAATTTTCTCTTTGCTGAGACAAAATATCCAACGCCCAACATTAAGAAAGGAAAGTTTTATTAGCTTACAATCTGTGGGGATTTCTGCCCACAATCAGCTGGTTCCAAGGCAGAGTGACATGGCAAAGGGGCAACGGTTCATGACAAAAAAAGACAGTAAATGCAGCAAGAATAAAATGGGAACAAGCCTTTCTTCCTCCCTTATACTGCATGCAGGCTACCTGCCTTAGGGTGAATGTAGCACTCACACCCAATCACAAACTCTAGATTCAGCTGCCTCCAAAATTCCCACCCTCGCATGACCACGTGAAGCTTTGGGGGGACATACAGACATAAACCACAGCAGGATTGCTTTTCTCTCCTGTAATACAAATGGGTAAACAAGGAAACAGGTTAAAAGAGACTCAGTAAACACAACTAGAAAGACAGGTACTTGATGATCAAATTTTATGTGTTGAATAATAAATCATGCAAGTATGAGAGTGACATAGCCTGGAACTTACTGCTGCTCAATAACTAGCAAAGTTTTCATGGAATAGGGAGAAACAGTATTTATGAAGACTTGCCTGGATTGCCACAGGGTGTGGATGCCTGCAGTTACAGAGTACAATCTACAAACATGGTAGACATTTAAATGTTTTCAAAATATTGTTGTAGTAAAAAGCACATTATAATTAATCCTCAAACTACTCTCCCTTGCTTTAACACAGGTTTGGTGTTCAGTTGTGCTGTAGTAACTATCTAGCTGTCCCAAATCCATTCAAAATGTTTATCATGATCATTTTGAATTTGAAGAAGAGACAGACGTTATGTGATGCCAAATTCCTTGAACAATGTAGACAAGGTGTAGTGCTTCTAGCCCGTCTTTCCATTTGCTGCCAGTCAATTACTGTATTCACTGAGTTTTCGATCACATCTCCTAAGGATACTCATGAAAGAGAACTGCCAGAATTGCTTGAAAATGTGACAAGAATGGTAGTGTACATGTGTCTGAAGTGAGTGGGAATATTTTGAGGTGGATCAATAGCAAAGTATCTTCCTATAATAAAATTTTTGAATTAAACGTTCACCATATATTTGGACCAGGTTTTTAACTTTAAAATAATCCATGCTTGATTTTACAGAAACTCATAGAGACTGGTAGATGTGGATTTCGTGGCTTGGTCCGGCCCTTCTCCCTACCCCTCCTCTACCATCACTGCTTGCCCCACACTGCCGGGGTGATCTGCCTTACTGAATCCTGCTCTAATGAATCCCTGGTATATTTTGAAAAACTATTTAATAAATCACCACCTGTGACAGAATATCTACTGTGAGAACTTTGTTCACAGGGTTCATTATGAATATCCTTGGGAAAAAACTTGTAACTCCAGATGATGAAAAATGTTGCTTGCATTGAGTTGCTTGTTGGATTTTACATTTTGACTGCTATGGATTATGCAAGGGATTATGAACAGGTTTCTCTTTCACACTGACTAGTAAAATATTTAGAATCAATCTTAATGCCAACCTAAAACAAAGGTAAATTTACTTACTATAAACTTTATTTTATTTTATTCAAATAATATGCTTTTGATCCATTTAGGAATAAAAATGTAAATACTTAAAATTAACTGCTTATATCAATAAAGGAATTGATTGTGGTATTATGCAGATTGGAACAGATATAGTATTTCCTTACCATGCAACTTTCTACCTTTGGCTCTACCAAAACAACTTAGGAGAAAGCCTAAGTAAAGAACCATACTGATATTTAATAGGACTTTGATTTCCACATTATTGTGTAACTATTATCTTCAACACATGCTCTAATCTCTAAATTTTTCTATAAAGAAGAAAATACCATCACGCCTACACTGATTAAATGAAGATTTGAGGCAGTGAGATTTATAACACATATATTTTATCACTCCCTCCTTTTATGTACACACTGAACACAATGATAAATACATGTATGGGTTTTCAGAGATGTGGCTCCTTTTGACCCCACACCGACCATTTCATTGTGTGTTGTAATGAGATTCACAGCACTCATTTCATTGCTAGTTGCAATACTGACCCTTCTCAGTGAGTTTTCCATCCTCCAATGAGCTCTCTCCAAAAAAATGATTGTTCTACTTTTTAAACAGTCTGAAAAGAATGGGTAGGGGACTTCAATAGCAGAGGGCTATACAGTGGACTGTTCTATGATGACAGTTTTATACTTATCATCAGATGAATTCTACTGTGCTGGGGAAGAAGGAGTTATTCTCCAGCCAATCACAGCTGAATTTTTTTATTGCAATGAGCAAAATATAGCAAGGACATAACTATGCAAAGTCACATCAAAATTTTGAATAAGAAAACTTTTTCCATTTCAAATATGTGAAAACTTTAGATAGACAGAATACCATTATTTCTATATGCGTCAATTCAGATCACTGAAAATTTACACTAGACTTTTCATTCTTCTCTTAACTACTACATGGCAAATATTTCTCTCTGGGTAATGGAGAGAAATGCAAGGATGTCGGTATGAATACTATTAAGATTTTTTAAAAAGCATTTGTACTTGATATTAACATAAATGACATTCAAACACAGAATGGCTCCTCTGATAATTCTGAAGTAGCAAAGAGAGAACAGGAGCCCTGGCGCTCTGTCTTTCCCTGTCAGAAAGAACCCTCTCTATGTCTCCTCACTGCACTCCTGCGACTCGCCCTCTGTACTAAAAATACGTCTCTGACCCAACTGTTTTAATAATGTTTGTTCACACCATTAAAATGTACTTCCATCTTTTCCTTCCATTTTTATTTTCTATTTCAGTGTAAACATACATCTCAGCTAACCAAATAAACCTAGCAATTAAGTAGGTGTGCATATAAGTAATACATTCCTTTCCTACACAAGAAAAAGCATAAAGGAGAGGGAAATAGCACGTGAATCCAATTACATTCCATCTTTCCTTGAGGAGTAATAACATTGGATGAATCTCTTCAGACACTTATTAAGAGGCTCTGATACACTTGATAGCATTTCACTTCCTCATTCGGAGCCACGAACACACATTCTTGCCTTTGTGAAACTTGAATCCTGGAGTAAACTTCTAAAGTGTAAGATAAAAGAATTGAAGGTAACAGATTTCAAGAGAATCGTTACATTTAAAAGTGTAATTCTTATGTAATAAATAATAATAGTATTCACGATAACCAGTGCTTACTCATTACTATGAGCTATGAGTTGCTTTTTAACTCAATGTATTACCTCCTTACTACCTTTTGTGAGTTTGGTTTTTTTACTATGCCTTCCTCACAACTGAGAAAATGTAAGTTTAGCAATTTGCCAGAAACCTATGAAGTAGTAAAACTAGGCCCCAAATCTGGCAGATCTGGTATCTTTGGCTTTCTTCCTCTCTTGTATTACGAGTCTAAGACATAAATCAAGTTGACTTTTTGTTTGACTTGCAAAACTGTATCTCAGCTATTTTCATTATTAATGAAATAACCACTTTCTTAAGACTCATATAACAGGAAAGGGCATAGACAACTTATATGAGTAAGAACTTGGAACTTTTTACCCTGAATGTTAAATAGGTCAAATCAATGCCATTAGTTTATAGAGCCAAATTATATAACAGAAATCACAAGCTCATTACCCAACATATTTTCACATGTAAAAGACTGACTTTTTCCCATTGTTATTTCTACTTATAAATAATCCAAGAATAAATTGAAACTCTTATCTAAAACTGATTAGTAGTTGTATTACCATTTTGAACCTTGATGGATTCATCTTTCAGATGAAGTTGTCTTATGATTTCTATTGCATTCTTTCTTACTGCTGTCTGTTTGCAGACAGAAGGAAAGAGGAAATTAAGGAATGGTGCTTATTTGTGTGCTCAGCCATCTTTCCTAGGCAGCCTGGCTATTGATCAGTTTTGCTAATTATCCAGAATGAAACCCCATCCCCTTCTTTCTTCTTTTTTCTTTAAAGGTAAAGAAACAAAATGTATTAACAAACGCACAGACATAAACAAAACCACATAAAAACAATTAAAACTATAGAATTTCAGACAAGGTGATAAGAAATTAAAGTGGCTGTTATTTTACCCATTCTTATCTTCAAATTGGTAACTCAGATAAATAAATATAAGCATATAAGACTGATTCAACAATTAAACATCAACTGTTCCTATCCATAGAGCAATAGAAATTAGTAGTACAATTATCTATCTTATCTATAGATACATACATATTTTCCCTTCTTTCATTCTTTTCTCTTTTCCCTCATCCCAGTCATTCTTTTCTTTTGAGCAGTTTCTTTCCCTTTCACAATATGTATTGTACGTCAGATTTTATTTACTCTTTTAGGTTCTGACACAAGGGAGACAATACAATGTTTACACATGTGAGTTTGATTTATTTCACTTGTGAGTATGGTCTCTAGTCGCATCCATTTACTTATAAAAGCCTCAAGTTTATCTTTCTTTATAGCTCAGTAATATTCCACTATATAAAAGTACCACACCTTTTTTATCCATTCTTCAGTTGATGGATATTGGGGTTGCTTCCATGATTTAGCTATTACAAATTGCACTGCTATAAACATGGGTGCACGTATGTCATTGTTGTATGATGTTTTTAGTTCTGGAAAAATGCACAAAAGGGAAATTGGGTTGAATGGGACCTCTAGTCCTAGTTTACTGAAGAATCTCCAGACTTATTTCCACAGTGGTGGTACCAGTCTACACACTCACCAACTGTGAAGAAGCATTCCTTTTTCCTCACAGCCCTTCCAGCATTTGTTATTAGTTGATTTCTTGATGATGGCCATTTTTTCTGGGGTGAGATGGAATCTCAGTGTTGTTTTAATTTACATTATTCAAATGACTAATGAGGTTGCACATTTCTGCATGTATTTGTTTGCCATTGTGTTTCTTTATCTGAGAAGTGTGTGTTCATCTCAGATCCCCATTTTTGGACTGGGTCTCTGAATTCTGGGTGCCTGATTTTTTTTTTCTTTATATGTTCTAGATAGAAGTCCTTTGTCTGAGGGACAGTTGGCTAAAACATTTCCCCAATTCATGAATTTTCTTTTTACTCTGTTGATGATTTCTTTAGATGTGCAAAAAATTTCAATAAGATGAAATCACAGTTGTTGATTCTTTGAAGTAGTTCCAGTGCAGTTCAGTTTTCATTCATGAACTCTCTGCCTACCCCTATGTCTTCAGGATTTTTACCTACTTTCTTTCTTTTTTTTTATTTTAAAAGTAAAAGCACAAAAACATGTTAACAAACAGACACAAACTAGCATAAGAAATAGTACAATCAAAACTGATTTACAGACAATGTGACATGGACTCAACAATGGTTGTTGCTTTACCTATTGATATCTTCGAAGTGTATATTCATGAACACAGATACAGACATGCGAAATTGGTCAAACAATTAATCATCTCAATAACAGAAGAAAAAAAAGAAACCAGAAAGCATTAACAAAGAGGCACAAAGTAGTACAATAACAGTAAGATCAGAATTGAATTATAGACAAATCATCAGAAAACCAATTGTAGTTGCTGCTTTGCATAATGATATCTCCAAAGTGTGTGCTCAGGATAACACATACAGACATACAAGATAGATCGAATAACTTGTCATCAACTATTCCCTAGCATTAAGTGATATAATACAATAGTAGAACCATGTTAGCCCTCCTGCACATATGTATATACATATATACATACATACATTTTTGCCTCTTTCTTTTCTCCTTTCCCTCGTCCCATCTGTTCTTTGCTTTTGAACAGATTTCCTTCGTGTCTCTTCATTTATATTCGCACCCTCAGGTTCTTACACCAGTGATACAATATGTTGCCTGCTCATGTACCACTGATTTATTTCACTTATGAGTATGGACTCCAGTTTTGACCACTTGCCTACAAAGTCCCCAAAACTGTCTTTCTTTATAGCTGAATAACATTCCATTATATAAAAATGCCACAGTTTTTTAATCCAGTCTTCTGTGGATGGACACTTGGGTTGCTTCCACATTTTAGCTATTACAAATTGCGCTGCTATAAACATGGGTGTGCATATATCAGAGTGATATGATGTTTTCAGATCTTCTGGGAAAATACCCAGTATTCGGTCTTTGAATTTGGACAGGTACATGTTTTTCAATTCTTTCTATGTTCTAGATAGCAGTCCTTTGTCTGAGGGACACCCAGCTAGGATTTTTTCCAATTTGTGGGTTTTCTTTTCACTTTGCTGGTGATTTCTTTAGACGTACAAAAACTTTTCAGAAGGATGAGGTCCCAATTATTGATTCTTTGAAGTGTTTCCCTTGCAGTTTCATTTTTGTTCATGAACTCTCTGCCTACTCCTATGTCTCCCAGATTTTTACCTACTTTCTCTTCCAATAGATTTAGAGTTGCTGTTTTAATGTTGAGGTCTATGATCCATTTTGACCTGAGTTTGGTGCATGGTGATAGACTGGGGTCTATTTTCAGTTTTCGGCAAGAGGCAAGCCAGTTCTTCCAGCACCATTTATTAAACAGGCCTTCTTTTTTCTAGTGAGTTTGGTTGAACCCTTTGTCAAATATTAGGTAGCTGAGTGGGTTTTTCGTTATGGTTTCATCTTCCAGTCTGTTCCATTGATCCTCAGGTCTGTTTTTTAGCCAGTACCAGGTTGATTTTATTACAGTAGCTTTGCAGTATAATTTCAGGTCAGGGATTGTGATTATACCTGACTTGTCCTTATGGCCCAGGATTGCTTTTGCTATTCTGGGTCTCTTCTGGTTCCAGATGAATTTGAGGCAAATTTTCTCTAGATCTGTGAGGTATGCTAACGGTAGTTATGGGAATTGCATTGAATCTGTAAAACAGTTTTGGTAGTATGGCTATTTTTACAATGTTAGTTCTTCCTAACCATGAGCAGGGTATGTTTTTCCATTTATTGAAATCCTCTTGGATTTCCTTTTTCAGAGTACTGTAGTTTTCACTGAATAAATCTTTCACATTCTTTGTTACATTGATTCCTAAGTATTTCAATTTCTTGGTTGCTATTGTAAAAGGTATGGTTTCCTCAATTTCTCTCTCAGTCTGTTTGTTGTTCGTGTATAGGAATGCTATTGATTTTTGGGTGTTGATTTTGTATTCAGCTACACTGCTGAATTTGTCAATTAATTCCAGGAGTTTTCTTGTGGAGTTTTTGGGGTACTCCAAGTATAGTATCATGTCGTCTGCAAATAGTGATAGTTTGACTTCTTCCTTTCCTATCCTTATTCCATTTATTTCTCTCTCTTGTCTGATTTCTCTGGCTAATGCTTTCAGAACTATGTTGAATAGGAGTGGTGACAATGGACATCTTTGTCTTGTTGCTGACTTTAAAGTGAAAGTTTTCAGTTTATGTCCATTTAGTATGATGTTGGCTGTTGGTTTATTATAGATGGCTTTGATCAGATTGAGGTAGAGGCCATCTATTCCTATTTTCACTAAGGTTTTTAACATGAATGCATGTTGGACTTTATCGAAAGCCTTCTCTGCATCTATTGAGATAATCATGTGGTTTTTGTCTTTGACTGTATTAATATAGTGTATTACATTTATTGATTTGCGAATATTGAACCATCCCTGCATTCCTGGAATGAATCCTACCTGGTCGTGGTGTATAATTTTCCTTATGATTCACTGTATTCTATTTGGCAGTATTTTGTTGAGTATCTTTGCATCTATGTTCATTAGGGAGATTGGCCTGTAGCTTTCTTTCTTGGTTGGGTCCGTCTCTGGTTTTAGTATCAGTATAATACTTGCCTCCAGAAATGTGTTGGGGAGAGTTGCTTCCTTTTCGATTTCATTGAAGAGTTTGAGGAATGTTGGCATTAGATCTTCTCTGAATATTTTAAAGAATTCTGCTGTGAATCCATCAGGGCCTGGGCTTTTCTTTGTTGGTAAGTTTTTAATAACGTTTTCAATCTCACTAATTGATATTGGGTTGTTCAGGATTTTTACGTCTTCCTGATTCAATTTTGGTAATTTGTACCTTTCTAGAAATCTGTCCATTTCTTCTGTATTTTCTATCCTATGGGAATACAGATTTTCAAAGTAGGTATTAATGATCTTTTGTATTTCTTTTGGATCAGTAGTGACTTCATCCTTTTCATTCCTTATTGTATGAATTTGAGATCTTTCCCTTCTTTTTTTGATAAGGTTGGCTAGGGGTTTATCAATTTTATTTATTCTTTCGAAGAACCAACTCTTTGATTCACTAATCTTTTGTAGAGTTTTCTTCATTTCAATTGCATTAATTTCTTCCCTGAGTTTTATAATCTCCTCCCTTCTTTGGGCTCTTGGTTTGGCTTGTTGCTCTTTTTCTAAGAGTTTGAGGTGCATCATTAGGTCATTTATTTGCTCTCTTTCTGTTTTCTTTGTATATGATTTCATTGCTATAAATTTCCCTCTGAGGACTGCTTTCATTGCATCCCACAGATTCCATTAGGTTGTACTTGCGTTTTCATTTATTTGTAGGTACTTTTTAATTTCTTCTTTAACTTCTTGTGTGACCCATTGGTTATTTAGGAGGTTGTTGTCTAATTTCCAAGTGTTTATGTGGTTTTTGGAGTTCTCTTTGTCATTAATTTTCAATTTCATTGCACTGTGTTCAGATAATATGCATGGGATAATTTCAATTCTTTTGCATTTAGGTAGACATGCTCTATGGGCTAGAATGTGGTCTATTTTAGAGAAAGACCCATGTGCAGCTGAGAAAAATGTGTATTCTGATGTTGTGGGGTGGAACACTCTGTATACATCTACTAAGTCCATTTTTTCACACTTTTGGTTCAGGTCTGTTATTTCTTTTCTGAGTTTCTGTCCGGTTGACCTGTCTCTTTGTGTCAGAGGCATGTTTAGGTCCGCTATTACAATAGTGTTATCAGTTATTTGATTTTTCACGTCTGTTAAGATTTGACTTGTAAAGTTAGGTGCTCCATTGTTTGGTGAGTAAATGTTTAGGATTGTTACCTCTTCCTCTTGCAGCTTTCCCCTAACTAGTATGTAATGGCCTTCTTTATCTCTTTTGATTGTTTTCGGTTTGAAGTTTACATTGTTTGCAAACATAATAGCTACCCCTGCTTTGTTCTGGGGACCTGTTGCATCATGGAGAATTGTTTTCAACCTTTTAACTTTCAATCTGTGGATTTCCTTTTGAGTAAAATGTGTTTCCTGTATACAGCATATCATTGGATTGTGTTTCTTAATCCACCTTTCCAATCTTTTCCTTCTTACTTGTGAATTGAGGCCATTTACATTAATGGTTATAATGGTTATATTTTGGCTTATTCTAGTCATGTTATTTACTTGTTGCTTTTTCCTTCTTTTGCTCACTGTTTACTTACTTGTTCTGTTTAGGGAGTTATTTCTATCGTTGTTCTTGGGATTGTGGTCTCTTTTTTCTTTGTCTAGTATATCTTTTAGTGCTTTTCGCAAAGCTGGTTTGGTACTCATGAAGTTCTTCAGTTGTACTTTGTCACGGAAATATTTTATTTGTCCATTGAATTTGAGGGATAGTTTTTCAGGATACATCAGTCTGGGTTGGAAGTTGTTTTGTCTCAGAATCTGTAATATCTCACTTCAAGCTCTTCTTGATTTCATGGTTTCTGTTGAGAAGTCTGCTGTGATTTTGATGGGCTTTCTTTTATAGGTGATCTGTTTCATTTCTCTAGCAGCTTTTAATATTGTGTTCTTTTGCTGGATATCTGGGATCTTGACTATTATATGTCTGTGTGTGTTTTCCTTGGGTTATGGATCGTTGGGGTTCTATATGCCTCGATTTACTGTACCTCAGTATCTTTTACCTTGTTTGGGAAATTTTCTGCTATTATTTCAGCACATATTCTTTTTATATCGTTTGTGTGGTCTCCTGCTGTTTCACTCACTCCTGTTACTCGAATTTTGTTTCGTTTTGCCTCATTTTGGAGCTGTTGGATTGATTTTTCTTGTGTCTTTGATGATTTTATGAGATCTTTCCTTTCATG